>CM056050.1:416370164-416630164 GCA_029574335.1 Rana kukunoris | reverse complement strand
GAGGGGAGAGAGAGAGAGAGAGTGGGGGCTGTCAAATAGAGAGCGCTGTCAGAGAGAGAGGGGGCTGTCAGAGAGAGATAGTTGTCAGACAGAGAGATAGAGAGAGAGGGGGCTATCAGAGACAGAGAGGGGGGCTATCAGAGAGAGGGGGCTATCAGAGACAGAGAGGGGGGCTATCAGAGACAGAGAGGGGGGCTGTCAGAGAGAGAGAGGGGGCTGTCAGAGAGAGAGAGGGGGAGAGAGAGAGATGGGGGGCTGTCAGAGAGAGAGGGAGAGAGAGCGCTATCAGGGAGAGAGAAAGAGAGGGGGCTATCAGAGAGAGAGAGCTGTCAGACAGAGAGGGGGGCTGTCAGAGAGAGAGAGGGGGCTGTCAGAGAGAGAGGGGGAGAGAGAGATGGGGGGATGTCAGAGAGAGAGGGGGCAGAGAGAGAGAGCTGTCAGACAAGGAGGGGGGCTATCAGAGAGAGGGGGGATATCAGAGACAGAGAGGGGGGCTATCAGAGACAAAGAGGGGGGCTATCAGAGAGAGGGGGCTATCAGAGACAGAGAGGGGGGCTATCAGAGAGAGGGGGCTATCAGAGACAGAGAGGGGGGCTATCAGAGAGAGGGGGCTATCAGAGAGAGGGGGCTATCAGAGACAGAGAGGAGGGGCTATCAGAGACAGAGAGGGGGGCTATCAGAGATAGGGGGCTATCAGAGACAGAGACGGGGGCTATCAGAGACAGAGAGGGGGGGCTATCAGAGACAGAGAGAGGGGGGCTATCAGAGACAGAGAAGGGGGGCTATCAGAGAGAAGGGGGCTATCAGAGAGAGGGGGCTATCAGAGACAGAGAGGGGGGCTATCAGAGACAGAGAGAGGGGGGCTATCAGAGACAGAGAGAGGGGGGCTATCAGAGACAGAGAGGGGGGCTTTTAGAGAGAGGGGGCTATCAGAGACAGAGAGAGGAGGGGCTATCAGAGAGAGGGGGCTATCAGAGACAGAGAGGGTGGCTATCAGAGAGAGGGAGCTATCAGAGACAGAGAGGAGGGGCTATCAGAGACAGAGAGGGGGGCTATCAGAGAGAGGGGGCTATCAGAGACAGAGAGGGGGGCTATCAGAGAAAGTGTCACATACCTGATGGTTGAGCCCGGCGTGCAAGGAGTGGCTGCCCTTGCTCCTCTGATCCCGAGACCCCTGATAGAGTAGACAGGGGGTTCAGGGATGCAGAGTCGCACAAGCGCCGGTTGCAGCGCAGGTGCTGGGCTGGGAGGAGCTTCTGAGGATCCTGGGCTGCGTAGAGAAGCAGGTGCAACTGGCGGCTGCGGATAGCAGGTAGAGGCACTGGAACAATAGGAGCAGCAGGAGCGGGGGAGGTGTACCGTAGTACGACAGATGCAAGTCCCAGCAGATGGGTCTGCTGACCGGTAGTGGATCAGGCACAGGCGTAGCAGGCAAGACTGTGGTAGTGTTCAGGCCGGGTTGGCAACAGACGGGCAGCAGAAGGTACAGAGGGTCAGGCAGGCGGATGGTCAGACAAGCCGTGGTCAGGGCAGGCGGAAGGCAAGGAGGAACAGGTACAAGCCGGGTCAGGAACACGTTCAGGCAGGGGTAGGGTACGTGGTAATCACGGTAAGCACTGTAGACTGGACAGCAAGAGGTGCAGGGCTCAGGACCCTTTTAAACCTAAGTTTGGCGCCAGAACGGCGTCCTCACGTGCCCGCGCGCCGCCGGTGCGCGTGTCAGAGTGTGTTACGGTGCCGCGATTGCGCGCGCCCGTGCGCGCCGATGTGCGTGCGCGCGCCGATGTGCCGCTACTGCCATCTGGTGGACAGGGCTGCTCATGACATTGCCCCCCTCCAATGGGCAGCCTCCGGATGCCCAACTGGGACAACTTCAGAGGATGGGCGTCCTTAAAGGACTGGACCAATCTTTCCACGTGAATGTTACACTCTGGTTCCCATGAATTGTTCTCAGGCCCATAACCTTTCCATTCAACTAAGAACTGGATCTGGTTGCGTCTTTTTCTACAGTCCAAAATGGACTCGACCTCGAACTCCTCTTCACCGTCGACTAGAACTGGTTCAGGGGGCCCGACGTTTCGGCCGAGAAAGGGATCAGGAATGTCAGGCTTAAGAAGTGCAACGTGAAAGACAGGGTGAATACGGAAATTTTCTGGTAGCTCCAGTTCATTGGCCACATTATTGATTTTCCTCTTGATGGGGAAGGGACCCACAAATCTAGGACCCAGTTTCTTTGATGGGCAGGCAAGTTTCAGATTTAGAGTGGAGAGCCATACTTGGTCCCCAACTTCCAGATTAAGCTCCCCCTCCTTTTCCTGTCAAACACTTCCTTATTGTACTCATGCGTCCTGGTCATAGTTTCCTGCAGAATCTTATTGTTTGTGCTGAAAAAGTCCAAGGTTTCCTGGACGGCAGGCACCGTGCACTCCGAAACAGAGTTAGACAAGAACAATGGATGAAAGCCGTAATTTGCGTAGAACGGGGATTGTCTTGTGGCGGAGTGAATGGAGTTATTATACGCAAACTCAGCTAAGGGCAGCAAGGAAGCCCAGTCTTCTTGAGAGAAGGAGGAGAAACAGCGCAAGTATTGCTCAAGTGTCTGGTTAGTTCTCTCTATCTGGCCATTAGACTTTGGGTGGTAAGCTGAGGAGAATGACAAACCAATCTTGAGGGCCTCGCAGAGTGCTCTCCAAAACCTGGAAGTAAATTGTACCCCCCGATCGGATACAATATTTGCAGGGACACCGTGGAGCCTCACAATCTCTTTAATGAACATCCTCGCTGTTTCGGGGGCAGAGGGTGTGCCTCTCATGGGCAGGAAGTGTGCCATTTTAGAAAGTCTATCTACCACCACGAAGATAGTGGTAAAGCCGTCTGAAAGGGGGAGCTCCACAATAAAGTTCATGGAGATCATCCTCCAAGGTCTTTCTGGTACTGGCAATGGCTTTAGTAGTCTCCAGGCTCTTGATTTACTCCCCTTGTTCCGCATGGATGTGACACAGGACTCCACGTACTTCCTACAGTCCGTTAAAAGTTGGGGCCACCAGAATGTTCGCTGCAGCAGTTCGGACGTCTTATGCACCCCGAAGTGGCCGGCCAGCTTATGGTCATGGCAAAACTTTAAAACACTAACCCGTAGGCCTTCCGGCACAAAAATGATGTCCTGGTGCCACAGCAGACCATCCTTCAACTGTAGATCCGAACTAGGTACGGGGGAAATACCAGACGAGGCTTGCCTGATTTGGGATAACAGATCCTCTTGAAGCAATAAGAAGTTACAAGATGACAAGATAGTATCCGGAGGGGTAAGTTTTTCCGTGTCACCAAACATACGGGAAAAGGCGTCAGGCTTGGAATTTTTCGACCCAGGTCTGTAAGTTATATGGAACGAAAATCTGGTGAAGAACAATGCCCACCTGGCCTGGCGTGGTTTCAGTCTCTTAGCGGCTTTGAGGTATTCTAGGTTCTGTGATCGGTGTAGACCAGGATCGGGTGTGCTGCGCCTTCCAGGAAGTACCGCCACTCCTCCAAAGCGGCCTTGATTGCCAGCAATTCCCGATCCCCCACACCGTAATTCCTTTCTGGTTCCGACAACTTGCGAGAAAAAAAAGCAACAGGGTGTAAGAGGGCCTTGGGGCCCTGTCTTTGGGAGAGGACCGCTCCGACTGCGATCTCTGATGCATCTACCTCCAGGATGTAGGGCAGGCTAGCATTGGGGTGTCTGAGGATAGATGCTGAGGTGAACAAGTCCTTTAGTTTCTCAAAAGCTGCTTGGGCCTCCGGGGACCACTGGAACCGACTGGTTTGTTTGGTCATGTTGGTTATCGGGGCAATGATACTAGAGAACCCCCTGATGAATTTTCTATAAAAGTTTGCAAAGCCAACAAAGCGTTGGACCCCCTTCTTATCCTTGGGTGCCGGCCAGTCCAGAATTGCAGTGACTTTCTGAGGGTCCATCTTAATGCCTCCCACCGAGATTATAAGGCCCAAGAACTGTATGGTTTGAGGCTCGAACTCGCACTTCTCGGGCTTAGCATAGAGTCCGTGCACTCGAAGACGTCCGAACACACACTTGACGTGTTCCCGATGTTTGCTTAAGAATGGGGAGAAAATGAGGATATCATCTAAATAAACAATAACAAAAAGGTCAAGGTAGTCTCTGAAAATATCATTCACAAAATGCTGGAAGGTGGCAGGGGCATTACAAAGCCCGAAGGGCATGACTAGGTACTCAAAGTGCCCGAAGCGAGTACGGAAGGCCGTTTTCCATTCATCTCCGTCTCTAATACGCACTAGGTTGTACGCCACACGGAGATCCAGTTTCGTGAAAATCACTGCAGCTCACAAACGTTGGAATAACTCGGGTACCAAGGGGTACCGGTTTTTAATAGTCACTTTGTTCAATTCTCCATAGTCCACGCAAGGGCGGAGAGAATGGTCCTTTTTTTCCACGAAAAAGATCCCAGCTCCTGCCGGAGAGGTGGATGGGCGGATGAACCCCTTTTTGAGATTTTCATCAATGTACGTCTTTAACGTCTCGAGCTCAAGTCCTGTCAAGGGGAAGATCCGCCCGAAGGGAATTTCGGCTCCGGGAAGGAGCTCTATCGGGCAATCGTAGGCCCTATGTGGAGGAAGGGTCTCAGCCCCCTTCTTGCTGAAGACGTCCAAAAAGTCATGATAAATACTGGGGACGGCTTGGCGGGTCCATACAGTACATCAGAGTCCATACAGAGCAGAGGGGACGAGGACGATGACACTTGTAGGCAATGTTGGCGGCAGTAAGGAGAGCTGAGAATAATTTCCCCAGTGACCCAGTTGATTTGCGGGTTGTGGCCTTGTAGCCACGGCATGCCTAGGATAATGGGGAACATGGGGGACTCGATAACATCCAGGCACAGCAGTTCATGGTGAGTGTTGGCAATTGTTGTGGCCAGAGGCAGAGTTTCTTGGGTAACCGGCCCGGACCTTAAGGCAGATCCGTCTACAAGATGTACAGAAAGTCCAATAGCCTTAGGACGCAGAGGAATTAGGTGTCTGGTGGCGGAAAACTGGTCCAGGAAACAACTGCAGGCTCCCGAATCAATAATGGCGTTGGCCGGAATATTCCTTCCGGGAAGCTATAAAACAATGGAGACAGCCAATTGAGTAGAATAATTCTTGGGGGCAGCGGGTACATGAACAGATGACAAAAAGGGACACTTACGAAGCTTCGCCGGACAGGACCTCACGAAGTGCCCGGGCTCCCCACAATACAGGCAGAGATTATTGACTCTTCGTCGCTGGCGCTCCTCTGGAGTAAGGGACGGACGAAGGAGCCCCAACTGCATGGGTTCCAACGTGTCTTGTGAAGGGGAAGTCGTTGGGACCTGTGGAGCCGGGTTGGAGAAGGAGGGCACTCGCGGCAGCATCCAGACTGGGCGGGATGGACCGCTGGCCCGTACAGAACGGCGCTCTCTCAGGCGCCTATCAATCTGGATTATCAAGTTGATTAGGGCGTCTAAAGTTCCAGGGACGCCAGTTCATCCTTGAGGGACTCCGACAGGCCCAGGCGGAACTGATAGCAAAGGGCCGCATCGTTCCAGTTGGTGTCTGAGCTCCATCTCTGGAACTCAGACACGTAGTCCTCCGCTGGCCTGCAACCTAGTTGAAGAGCATGTAGGACGGCCTCTGCAGTGGCAACCTGATGTGGATCCTGGTACAACAAGGACATGGCCTGGAAGAAGGTGTCTAGGGTATCAAGGGAAACGTCTTTTTGTTCCAGGAGACGATGGGCCCAGGCCTGCGGTTCTCCGGATAAGAGCGAGATCACAAAGCCCACCTTAGTGGCCTCCAGAGAGAAAGTCAGAGGCTGCAATGCAAAGAAAAGTTCGCAGGCGTTTTGGAAAGCTCGGTATTTACTCCGTTCCCCGGAGAACCTCTCTGGTAAGGGGACCCTGGGCTCTGGTGGCATCATGATCACAGCAGGCGTAGAAGGGTTGCCTGTGGCAGCGGAGGTGGAAGCTGGAGCAGATAAGGCCTGGACGCGGTTCTCCAATTGTGTATAACCCTCTTGCAGGGTTCGGACTGCCTGAGTTAGTCCATCAAGATGCCGGCATAGTTCCTGCATATGATCCACTCCTTGCGTGGGCTCAGACATGGCTGTCCAGTACTGTCACGTACCTGATGGTTGAGCCCGGCATGCAAGGAGTGGCTGCCCTTGCTCCTCTGATCCCGAGACCCCTGATAGAGTAGACAGGGGGTTCAGGGATGCAGAGTCGCACAAGCGCCGGTTGCAGCGCAGGTGCTGGGCTGGGAGGAGCTCTGAGGATCCTGGGCTGCGTAGAGAAGCAGGTGCAACTGGTGGCTGCGGATGGCAGGTAGAGGCACTGGAACAATAGGAGCAGCATGAGCGGGGGAGGTGTACCGTAGTACGACAGATGCAAGTCCCAGCAGATGGGTCCGCTGACCGGTAGTGGATCAGGCACAGGCGTAGCAGGCAAGACTGTGGAAGTGTTCAGGCCAGGTCGGCAACAGGCGGGCAGCAGAAGGTACTGAGGGTCAGGCAGGCGGATGGTCAGACAAGCCGTGGTCAGGGCAGGCGGAAGGCAAGGAGGAACAGGTACAAGCCGGGTCAGGAACAGGTTCAGGCAGGAGTAGGGTACTTGGTAATCACGGTAAGCGCTGTAGACTGGACAGCAAGAGGTGCAGGGCTCAGGACCCTTTTATACCTAAGTTTGGCGCCAGAACGGCGTCCTCACGTGCCTGCACGCCGCCGCGCGTGCCCGAGCGCGTTACGGTTCCGCGATTGCGCGCGCCCGTGCGCGCGCCGATGTGCCGCTACTGCTATCTGGTGGACAGGGCTGCTGATGAGAGACAGAGAGGGGGGCTATCAGAGAGAGGGGGCTATCAGAGACAGAGAGGGGGGGGGCTATTAGAGCCAGAGAGAGGGTGGGCTATCAGAGAGAGTGAGCTATCAGAGACAGAGAGAGGGGGGCTATCAGAGAGAGGGGGCTATCAGAGACAGAGAGAGGGGGGCTATCAGAGAGAGGGGGCTATCAGAGACAGAGAGAGGGGGGCTATCAGAGAGAGGGGGCTATCAGAGACAGAGAGAGGGGGCTATCAGAGAGAGAGAAGGAAGCAGAGTCTGGTAAGTGAAAGAGCTCACTCACTTACCAGAATAGTGTCACTGGTTCATCATTCAGCAGTGCGGTGTGGCTGCTTGTTTTGGATCTTAGCGCCCACCTCCCCTTCACAGACGAGTGCACAGGAGGGATGGGTCTCAGGAGAAGTCTGTAGCTGCTCTGGGCAGACATAATGGATTGGACACAGAGGACAGCGGGACTCGGGAGAAGTGTGGAGACAGATCATGTGACATTGTGATCTCAGCAGAAAGGAGGAATTTCTGGACACACCAGAGTGGAGGACGCTCTGCTGGGGGAACTGCATAGCTGCTGGACACATGTCAGAGTGGAGAGAGCACCGCGCGGGGGGAGAGCTGCCTGCTAAATAGTGGAAAGCTCTGTACAGTGCGTGCGGGAGTAGAATAACCAGCGGGTGAGCGCTCTAGGCAGCTGTGCGCTGCCTAATCCACCTAGTGGTAGCGCCGGCCCTGCTTCCAGCAGGAACCCGGAGTGAAATATCATCCACTCTTATCCCAACTTGGTCTCAACTAACAATGGATTAAAGCCACACCTTGCCAATGCAACCCGGCTCATCAACCACTCACTGTCTAGTGACACACTAAAGGCTGATCACATGGCCTCGAATATCTACCGTAGGTTCCTAGCCGCCTGTCCTGGAACCACAGCAGATGATGTCACTCATGTCCTAGCCTTTATATCTTATTGCCACACAGCTGGCTCTCGCTCATATCACTATCAGGCTGCACCTGGCTGGTATTCATCATATAATGGCCTTACAGAATCCCAGAAAGCCATCTGTCTTCACAGCCCATACAGTGAATGCCCTGCTGCGTGGTATTCAGAAGCAGCAGCCTGCAACCAATGGCAAACGCTTACCCATCACAATCACTTCTTTAGGGGCATGTCCGAAATTGTCACACATTTTCCTTTTGGGGTCTTGCCCAGCCCAGTCATCCAAGCGGCCATCTACCATGCTTCCTACTGTTTTGGACCAAACAATTGGCCAAATTGGGTATAGAGTGTGGAGTGTGCACGCACCGATAAAGTAACCCCTCTGACACGCAGTTCAGAAATTACCTCTCTTTATTGGTTCCTCTTGTCACAGTTTTTATAAGCAAGCTGCCAGACTTGTGTCAGACAGACAAGGCAGGCATATGCAAAATACAATGTCTAAGCTTTGGGGTGACTTTGTCCATATTAGGGGATAGGAGTCTGGGTAGCAGTTACTATAGCTATATAGGGTAATCTTCCTTTGATGTTATATCTTGTGACAATTGTCTTGCAAAGGAGGCACCATCTTGTTAACTTTTCGCAGTTCAGTTTCGCAATAAGGTAGGGGTGGGTGAGCTTGCAGCAGCTATCTTTGAAGTAATGGTCAAGGCTGGTAAGCAATTAGCAATGACAATAATATATATACTACACGTTACTGCAGGGCCGCTGTTAGAAATTATGGGGCCCCATACAGCTTACCTGACGGGGCCCCCCTCAGCCATGCTATTGACCTCTCACCCCTGGCCCTGCCCCACCCCGCCCCTGACCCAGTCTCAAAAAAAATTCAGGTTTGTTGCTGTTTACACACTTATGTTGGGCCAACGTGTGAGTTCGCAATTGTGCATAAGCACAAAAGAGCAGGGGCAGTTTAAATACATTTTTAATTTTATTTTATTAAAAATTAAAAATTGTACACTGTATTTTTTTCCTTTTTTTTCCTTCACAAGGGATAAATAACATCCATTGTGATAGCAATGGCAGGTCCTCTTTATGGAGAGATCTGGGGTCTTTTAGAGCCCATATCTGTCCTCTGGCCGCCAAAGCATCTGATCAAACCAAGATCAGTTTGATCAGATACTTGTTCAAGTTGGTAATGGCTTGTGTACATTGCTGGGGTTAAAAAATGATAGCTCAATCATTGCTGCAATGATGACCAAGATATCACACTTCCCATCCAGTGACATACTAGTACATCACTGAAAGGGAAGCGGTTAAAGGGGATTGGTTTGGGGGGTGGTAAAAATGCAGTTCCACTGCACTTTTACTGCTCCCTCAACTGAAGTGTAAAGTAGTATCTGATGATCAGCATTACAATAATCATCACAGGCAGCACATTAACTGCTTGCCGACCAGCCGCCGTAATATTACTGCGGCAGGTCGGCACTGCTACGCGAGAGCACGTAGCTTTACGTCTTATCTTTTTCGGCCGCTAGAGGGCGCGCGCGCCGCCGGCGACCCGCGCACGCGCCCACGCGCGCCCCCCGAGTCCCGCGCGCGTGCCTGGCGGGCGCGATCGCCGCCGGGCACACGCGCTCGTTGGTTACAGAGCGGGGAACATGCGCTCTATTTTTGTTTATAGAGCAAAAAATAAAAACCGCAGAGATGATCAAATACCACCAAAAGAAAGCTCTATTTGTGGGAAAAAAAGGACGCCAATTTTGTTTGGGAGCCACATCGCACGACCGCGCAATTGTCAGTTAAAGCAACGCAGTGCCGAATCACAAAAAGTGCTCTGGTCAGGAAGGGGGTAAATCCTTCCGGGGCTGAAGTGGTTAAACAGGCTCTGTGCCACATGGCTGTTTGCTGACTTTTCAACTTATAGCTGTACTGTGTGTAACAGATTGTAACACAGCACAGCCATAACAAAGTCGGCACCCTCAGCAGCCATGTAATATAGAGCCATGATGTGCTGCCTGTGATGATTATTGTATTGCTGATAATAGTCCGCTGTGCTGTGAGATAAACTGTATATTAGGACACAGTGAGGATTCTATTCTATTCTCCACTCACTGTGTCCATTGCAGCCGCGATCTCCTTCAGATGTTTCCTTCAGCCACCTCGCAGTCGCATCTCTGCAAGTGAGAACTGGAGGCGGGCGTCGTGTGGGGAATCATGGTATCACTCCGCCGGCCGGGACAAACTGAGTGACGGGGCGGCATGATGTACATGCGCCCGAAAATGAAAAAAATAGTCCCTCCTCTGTGAGCACCTGGGCCCCTCTGTTGACCTGATGGGGCCCAGAAAAATTGTATAACTCCGCTCCATAAACAAGTAGGAGCGGGGGGAACATATTAGCAAGCTTTATTTTTTTATTTTTTTATTCAATGCAGAAATTAATTGTAATGCTGCCGGGCCCCACTGTGCAGCTGATCTGGGCGGGCCCGGTACAACAGGGCTGGCTGTACTGCCCTATCAGCTGCCCTGTGTTACTGTGATACCTTAAACACATCTATTACACTACGGCCTAGTGAGTTCACCTCTCCTGACTCGCTTCCCAAGCCACTATGTCCTTCATCTTACAGTCTCCAAAATGCAACAGACTGGACCCGGAGTGAATATCATGTTCTTGCGAACCAGCTGGTGCCCAGCAATGATCTTTGACCATCTGCTCTTTCACCTACCCAGCCAGCCAGTCTCCAGCCCGTTACTGCCTTTTTCTGTCAACCCCTTGAGTGGCAGTCAGTTTATTAAACATGTTAGGGTCCTACTGATCAACTTAAAGGAATTTTTTTTTTTAGCTAAATAGCTTCCTTCACTTTACTGCAGTCCTGGTTTTATGTTCTCATTGTTTGTTTTTGCTTTGAAGTTGCTGTAATTCTGCTCTGATCTCCACACTTCCTGCTTGTCTGGCTCCTTATAAAAAAATCTCATGGCAGCTTTTCACTGTGGTCCAAGCTGTGTGTCTAAAACTCCTCAGAACCAATCAGATTCATTTTAAAAAGAAAACACTGCCCTGGATTTGTTTGTTTTTGTTCTGTGTGTCTCTCTCTACTTCACAGAAACATAAAACCAGTTTAAAAACGAAAGTGAAACTAGAGGCACATTATATGATTGATTTTTATCTATTTTTAATCATTTTTAAAAGGAATCGGTTAACTTTTAGGTCTCTATACCCTGTAAACAGTCATTTCAGAAAACATTTTTTTTCCTTTAGTGACCCTTTAATTCTAGACCCCGGACGGTATTCTGGACATTTCTTTTGGATCGGCGCAGCCTCAGCTGATGGTCAAAGAGCAGATGGTCAAAGATCATTGCTGGGCACCAGTCGTTACTGGTTCGCAAGAACATGATATTCACTCCGGGTCCAGTCTGTTGCATTTTGGAGACTGTAAGATGAAGGACATAGTGGCTTGGGAAGCGAGTACCAGACCATGTCACCAAGAAGATAGGCAAATGAAAGTCTGCCTGCTTCGCCAGATATAAATTCCAAACCCTCAAGTCGAGATGGCCCTTGCCTTCGCCAAGCTCGCTCAATGAGGATAGAGCCAATAAAGATACTTCCCTACCTGGTTATTTTTGGCTCCTTTTCTTACCATACCTACCAGACGACCAAAAGCCAAAAACCTCAGGTCTATTTATGTTGAGTCTTGTTGCATGTTTATGTGATCCACATTTGTCTCAGTCTTAGGGCCACGACCATAATTTAGAAAGCCAGTATGGTTGCCTGAATATATGGGAGGAGCCCAGAGGGTATTTAAAGCGGAGGTTCACCCTCAAAATGAACTTTTTAGCTAACCTATCTGTAGCCTTAATAAAGGCTTGTAGCGTTGTCATTTTTTTTTTTTGTGTACACTTACCTGTCTTCAGCCGCACTTCCGGGTCTTCTTCCTTGCGGGGAGTGGGTGTGTCGCTTTTTTCCCCCGACGGGGAGCTCTGCATAGATGATTGACAAGCGCGTCATCACCTTCCGAAAATATCCGGTGGGAACTCGGCTCTTTACGGCGCTATACGGTGCCTGCACCTGCCGTGTAGAGCCGACTGCGCAGGCGCCGTAAAGTACCGAGTCCCACTCGGATATTTTAGGAAGGCAATGACGCGCTCGTCAATCATCTATGGCAGGGGTGTCAAACTCCATTTCACTGTGGGCCGCATCAGCATTATGACTGCCCTCAAAAGGGCCGGTTGCATCTGTAAGATTAGATGTCCAGCGCATCCCCTCCCCTTACATTAGATGTCAAGAGCCACCCCACCATCAGAAGTTGAGTCCCCCACTCTCCCTTATATCACAATGCACCCCCCTTTCCATATGCTGCTGCTGGGAAGAAGCTGGATGCATTGCTTGAAAGCAAAAAGTAAGGGTCTGGAGGAGGACCATAAGATGGCTGAAGCTCTCCTGCAGCTGCTGAATAGGTACGAGGGCCACATGAAATGGCCTGGAGGGCCGGATTCGGCCCGCGGGCCTTGTGTTTGCCACCTATGATCTATGCAGAGCTTAGGAACGCCTACTACCCGGGGGAGCGATAACCCGGAAGCCGGGTGAAAACGACAGAAAACCGTAAGTACAGACCGAAAAAAAAAATCCAGCAGTATGTCAGCAGTATGCTGGATATAACAGTCTATTTTTTTTTTAGGGTGAACCCCCGCTTTAAGCTGAACACTTCTCCTTCCTCTTTGTCAGTTCCAGTGCACGATACCCTCCCTCCCATTCCCATTTTTACAGCAGTTCTCAGCACATTCTCCTTCACAATTATCCATTACATACCTTGGGTACGGCCCCTTTTCTTGCCATAGCTACCAGACGACTAAAAGCCACAATTCAGAAGGTAGTACTCTTGCGCTATCTGAAATGAACACCGGGGGGCACTGCTGCAAACACCTGGGTAGTCTGCCTAACACAGAAAAAGCAAATATGAATAGGCAGGGCAGGACTTAGGGTGGCGGGGGGGCATTAAAGTTGTTGAGCGGGGGTGCGCATTAAAGTTGAGCGGGGGGGAATGAAGTTGTTGAGCGGGGGAGCATTAAAGTTGTTGAGCGGGGGGGGGGGCTCTCATCTGCTCACCTGTACAGACAGCCAGGGCCTCAGATTGTCATTAGCCCGGCTGTCTGCCTTCTTCCCTTCACAGCCACAGTCTTCTACACACCATTCGCGTTCCTTTTGCTTCCGTGATGCCTCCTATTGCAGTGCGGGAAAATTGACCCTTTCGCGGGACTGCGGGAAGAAGCGGAAAGTCCCGCAGAATCCATGCGTGTTGGGAGGTATGCGCAGGACCGCCATCAGGAATTTTGAGGCCCCTTAAACAGCTTGAGGCATGGGCCCCCAGAAGCAGAGAACCAGGGGGGGGGGTGCTGCCGCCTAAAATTGAGAAGCGGGGGGGGGGGCTGCCGCAAATTGAGAAGCAGGGGGGGCCTTTACAAAAAAAGGAGAAATGAAGATATATATATATAAAAAGGGGTGTAGCCATCCGGGGCCCTGGGGATCTCTGGGCCCTTTAATAAAAAGAAAAAATAAACCTCTAGGCCCTGTAATAAAAAATAAATAAAAATAAACATTTATAAAAATATATAAATATACAAATATATAAAAAAAACATTTTTTTTATAAAAAAATAAATAAAGAAAGTGGGGGTTGCTGTCCGGGGGCCCTGGGGACCTCCAGACCCCTAAAAAAAATAAAAAAAATAAACATTTATAAAAAATACATAAAGGGAGGTTGCCATCTGGGGGCCCTGGGGACCTCTGGGCCTTTTAATAAAAAATAAACAAATAAAAAAATAAACATTTATAAAAAAATATGGGCCCCGGGGACCTCTGAGCCCTTTAATAAAAGTTGCCATCTGGGGGCCCTGGAGACCTCGGGGCCCTTTAATAATAATAATAATAATTGTTTTTTATATATATATATATATATATATATATATATATATATAAAACATTTTTTTTTTTTTAGAGGGCCCCCCTATTGAGCAGGGCCTATGGGCTTGAGCCCAGTCAAGCCCAATGGTAAGTCCGGCCCTGTGAATAGGTGATGGTGAAGCGCTGTGAATCGTGATAATAATAAGAGGATAATAGACACCCATAGGGTGGATCCCTAGGGGAAGGAAATTAAATACTAAGTGACTGTATTGCGAACAGAGAAAGGTGAATAAGCAACAAAGTTATGAACATGTGAGATGTACCAAAAAAACAGTGATAGAATTAAAATGCAATATACAAATGTGAACCAAACAGTATTAAACACAGACTTGAATAACTGTGTGTGACAACACACAGCAAATGGTGTGTAGCAAACAAACACGTGAAAAAGTCCATACAAAAGTGGAGGCTCCAAAGCCCAAAAGTGATACGGTGTGAAAGCAGGCAGACTTCGGTGCACACACCTCTTGTGGTACTAAATGCTCACCTCAGAGCCATAGCACGGATGGCTCAAAGTACCAAACAATAGGTCTATTTATGTTGTTAGTCTTGTTGCGTGTTTATGTGATCCACATTTGTCTCGGTCTTAGGGCCACGACTATATATATTACACACACATACTCTTTAAAAAAAAAAAAAAATAGGAATGAAATGATGGCACATCATTTGATGGAAATTAAAATTAGCCACCTACAGAGGGCTGAATTCAAAGACACCCCGAAAATCAAAGTGAAAAAAATATGCAGCAAGCTAGTCCATTTTGCTGAAATTTCATTGCAACAACTCAGAATGGTCCTCAGTAGTTTGTATGGCCCCCAAGTGCTTGTATGCATGCCTGACAACATTAGGGCCTGCTCTTAATGAGACAACTTTTTGGTGTCCTGTGGTGTTTCCTCCCATATCTGGACCAGAGCATTACTAAGCTCCTGAACAGACTGAGGTGAAACCTGGTGGCACCAGATGCAACGAAACATAATGTCCCAGAGTTCTTTTGGATTTAGGTCAGGTGAGCGTAGGGGCCATTCAATGGTATCAATTTCTTCATCCTGCAGGAACTGGCTGCATGCTCTCGCCACATGAGGCCGGGTATTGTCGTGCACCAGGAGGAACCCAGGACCCACTGCACCAGCGTAGGGTCTGACAATGGGTCCAAGGATATCATCACGATACCTAATGGCAGTCATGGTGCCATTGTGTAGCCTGTAGAGGTCTGTGTGTCCCTCTATGGATATGCCTCCCCAGACCATCACTGACCCACCACCAAACCAGTCATTGAAAAGAAGAAGATCCTGTACTGCGGCACTCTTTAAAACTATGTCTTTATTGTACAAATAAAATCAAAGAAACAACCAAAGCGATACAATCAAAATGAAGTGAACAGCAGGAAAAAGGTGTCTGACATGTTTTACATCATGTGATGCTTATTCATAGCTAGTGAACAATGACTGTGTTTAAAAGGAGGAGGGGGAGAAAGGTTGAATGGGGTGTTTCACCAATTAACCCACAGGTGATCATTAGTCAATGGAACACTTTGATGAACCCATTAACTACTTAAGGACCTTAGGTGTTTTTCAGATTTGGTGTTTGCAAGACTAAAACAGTTTTTTTTCTGCTAGAAAATTACTTAAAACTCACAAACATTATATATTTTTTTCTAACACCCTAGAGAATAAAATAGTGGTCATTGCAATACTTTTTGTCACACCGAATTTGCGCAGCGGTCTTACAAGCGCACTTTTTTGGGGAAAAAAAATCACTTTTTTTAATTAAAAAATAAGACAACAATAAATTTGGGCCAATTTTTTTATACATTGTGAAAGATAATGTTACGCCGAGTAAAATGATACCCAACATGTCGCGCTTAAAAATTGCGCCCGCTCGTGGCATGGCGTCAAACTTTTACCCTTAAAAATCTTGATAGGCGACGTTTAAAAAATTCTATAGGTTGCATTTTTTGAGATACAGAGGAGGTCTAGGGCTAGAATTATTGCTCTCGCTCCAACAATCGCGGCGATACCTCACTTGTGTGATTTGAACACCGTTTTCATATGCAGGCGCTACTCGCCTATGCGTTCGCTTCTGCACACGAGCTTGTCGAGACAGGGCACTTTAAAAAAAAAAATGTTGTTTTCTTATTTATTTTTATTTATTTTATTACTTTTTACACTGAAAAAAAAATGTGATCACTTTTATTCCTATTACAAGGAATGTAAACATCCCTTGTAATAGAAAAAAGCATGACAGGTCCTCTTAAATATGAGATCTTTGGTCAAAAATACCTCAGATCTCATATTTAGACTAAAATGCAAAAAAAAAAAATGAATTTTTGGAAACTGTAATTTTTTCAAATGAAAAAAAAAAAAAAAAGTTTCTTTAACCACTTGACTACTGGGCACTTAAACCCACTTAATAACCAGACCAATTTTCAGTCATACAACACTATAACCAAATGAAATTTTTGTCCTTTTTTTTCCCACAAATAGAGCTTTCTTTTGGTGGTATTTTATCACCTCTGCGGTTTTTATTTTTTTCACTATAAATGAAAAAAGAACGAAAATTTTGTAAAAAAAATGAATTTTTCTTCATTTCTATTATAACATTTTGCAAAAAAGTAATTTTTCTTCATAAACTTGGCCTAAAATGTATACTGCTACATATCTTTGGTAACAAAACAAAAAAAATTTAGATATTATTTAGTCTGGGTGAAAGTTATAGGGTCTACAAGCTATGGTACCAATTACTGAAAATTGATCAATTTGATCACATCTGATGTACTGACATCCTCTCTCATTTCTTGAGACCCTAACATGCCAGAAAAGTACAAATACCCCCCAAATGACCCCTTTTTGGAAAGAAGACATTCCAAGGTATTTAGAAAGAGGCATTGTGAGTTTTTTGAAGTTGTAATTTTTCCCACAATTCTTTGCAAAATCAAGATTTTTTTCATTTTTATTTTCTTTCCACAAAATGTTCATATTAGCGGGTTATTTCTCACACACAGCATATGCATACCACAAATTACACCCCAAAACACATTCTGCTATTCCTCCCGAGTATGGCGATACCCCATGTGTGGGACTTTTTGACACAGCGTGGCCACATGGAATGGCGCCAAACTTTGCGACTTAAAAATCCCCATAGGTGACGCTTTAAATATTTTTACTGGTTACATCATTTTAGTTGGAGAAGAGGTCTAGGGCCAAAATGATTGCTCTCGCTCTAACGTTCGCAGCGATACCTCACATGTGTGGTTTGAACACTGTTTTCATATGTGGGCGGGACTTGCGTATGCGTTCGCTTCTGCATGCGAGCTCACGGGGACAGGGGCGCTGTATGCCCAGAGTATTGCGGAGTATGCCCAGAGTATTGCGGAGTATGCCCAGAGTATTGCGGAGTATGCCCAGAGTATTGCGGAGTGCGGAGTATGCCCAGAGTATTGCGGAGTACGGAGTATGCCCAGAGTATGCCCAGAGTATGCCCCCCAGAGTATTCCCAGTATTGCCCCCCAGAGTATGCCCCCCAGAGTATGCCCAGTATTGCCCCCCAGAGTATGCCCAGTATTGCCCCCCAGAGTATGCCCCCCAGAGTATGCCCAGTATTGCCCCCCAGAGTATGCCCAGTATTGCCCCCCAGAGTATGCCCAGTATTGCCCCCCCCCAGAGTGTTGCCCCCCCAGAGTGTTGCCCCCCCCCCAGAGTGTTGCCCAGCATTGCAGAGTATGTGCAGCAGGGATGGCTGAGCAGGGAGGGATGGATGGATGGATCTGTGACTACATTTGTCACAGATCCAGCCCGCAGCACTGGCGCTGCCATCCGCTCCCTCCCCTCTCCTCTCACACTGTACCGATCGGTACAGAGAGAGGGGGGAGGAACCGGCGTCATCAAATGACGCCGGTCTGTTTACATCTGATCGCGCCGTCATTGGACGGCGCGATCACGTGGTAAACCGCCGCTATCCTCTGGACCCGGCGGTCACGGACATTCCCGTGTGCGCGCCCCAGGGGGCGCGCGGGAGCGCGACTCTGGAATCACGTTATATAACGTGATCCCAGAGTTAAGCAACCACCTTGCCGCCGTTATTTTTCGTCAGGTGGTTGCTAAGTGGTTAAGACGCTGGGCGGGACTGACGTTTTGACGTCACTTCCGCCCAGCAGAGCTATGGGGACGGGTGAAGGACATTTTTCCCTCACTCGAATCCCCAGTCAGCCGCCGAACAGACCCGATCGCCTCCACCGCTACCGACGGCAACGGTAAGCGGCGGAGGGTGCGGGGGGGGCCCTCTCCTGCCACTGATAACGGCGATCTCGCGGCGAATCCACCGCGGAGACCGCCGTTATCGTGTACAGGACCGCTCACACTAAAGATGGATACCTCGGTTGTGGCAGCAGCTGCTGCCGTTACCGAGATATCCATCTTTAAATACCGACGTAAATGTACATAAGCGGGTCCTTAAGTGTGAAAAATAAACAGAAAAAGCAAACACTATAAACATATAGGGCCAGATTCAGGTAGATGAGAGCATCTTTGCTCCAGAGTAACGCTTCTCATTTACGTTACTCTGAAGACCCTTTCAGCGCAAGTCCTGTAATTCACATAGCAGTTGCGCGTAAACTTGCGCCAGAGTAACGATAATGCGCTGGCGTAACCCGACGCAAGTGGAAGTGGGTGTGATCATATGTAAATGATGGGCGGAGCCCAGCGCAGAGGCTTACGTTCAGCGCATCAACCACGGAGCATGCGCAGTGAGTGCGGCTCCACTCGCCCCCTTTGTGCGCATGCTCACAACTTCCGTCGGCACCACTTCACGGGAAACGTCAGCGCAATGCCTTCCGTTGGGCGTTTAAATGCGCCCGTAGAAGCGCCATTTCGGCACTAAAGTATATCCTGCTCCCCCTCCCCGCAGTGATGTTACTTTTGTTTTGAGATGGCTGCTCCCGTTCCCCGCAAACACACAGGAGAAAGCTGAACTTTAATGGCCAGGAGCTGTCAGCCGTCATCTCGGCTATGGAGACCTATGATGTCTTCCTCCATGGCTGTAAAATTTGACAGACAAGCATGGACAGAGGTGTTGTCCTGCAAGTGGGGGTGCTCAGCTAGCTCTTATCGTCGGTAACGCTGCTGTAGCTGCTCTCCTGCTGACCTGTGGCCATCTGGAGTAAAGATAAAGCAGCCTTTTGTAGAAATAACTTTGCGCCGGACGGACGAGATACGCGCGGCGCATGTAGCCAGCGTATGGTGCTAATCCGTTCGTGAATTGTGAAAAATCCCTCATTTGCATATTTGCAGGGGAAATCAATAGGCGCGACTGATGCGCCCAACGAAATTAAGCGCTGACGATACTCTGGCGTCGGAACGTTCCGCCAGTCGCAAATGACCCGTTATTGGGCGCATCTAGTTTGGTGGGTACGGGCACATAGAAACGACGGCGCATCATCACAGTTACGCGGCGCATATCCAAATACTCCAGCGCAAGTGTTCGTGAATCTGGCCCATAATGTGTTAATCCATTAAACAGCGCTGTGAAAAATAGTGAAATTCTCCTAAGGTGTTTCAGAACAGCTCACAGTGAATAAAACTGATGATATAAATGTGAGTGTAAAAAATCAATCCGTGACAATAAGACAATAGTCCATAAAAAGTGATCCAAAAATCTTCAGAGGTCTTCCACCACACCAAAAAGTGAACAGCGCTTCCACCACCCATCAGAATGGTCACTCACCAGAACTAATTGCCTCAGCACTCGCGTACCTAGGCAGATAAGCTTGTAATCACCATAAGGGATCTTCCAAAGATCATGTGGGATCCTATGTAGTGCTCCAAATTATTTCAACGTGTAGGAAAAAGAAAAAATTGTACAATAGTGTGATATCGTCAAGCAGTTTTAATAGCACACCAAAAAACAAATCCAAAGGTTAAACTCACAAACAAACTCAAAATATGAGCAATGTATCACAGCAGTCACCGTCATCCTACAGATATCTTTGCAAGGTATAGCACTTGGCCACGGCGGACCCACGATCAAACAAAACGATCTCACCACTTGGCAGCTTGATTTTGCTGAAGACTGGTTCTCCTAGTTGGTAAATGGCTCCAAACACTGCACAGCACAGCAAGCACAGCAGTCACTCAATCACTGACTATGTAGCCACGCCCCGACATGTTTCATCATTGATGATTTACTCATGGGGTTCTTAAGTGGTTAAATAAAAATCTCATACTGGTGATAAAAAGAAAAAGAAAGATTATTATCTATGTCCATGTATGAAACAATTATATATCATAACCAATATGGTGAAAAATTTGATGTGTGTATACCATAAATTAATAAAGTATTTGATAATACAACAATGATAAATAAATAAAAATTAAAGCATTTTGGGATGTTAATACCCTCAAGGAGTATTTATCACTTGAACAAATCCCTTGAGGTTTGTGCATCAAAAAGTTCCTGACATTTGAGTTCCCCAATGAGGAGTAAAAAACGTGAATGGACTAACACTCTCTCTGCCTGTTCCTTCAAATTATTGAAAATTATGGTTTTCCAACAAAAGAAATTGGACAGAGTGCAGAAAGAGACCATTCCTATACAAAAGGAACTCATGGAGTGACAGAATACACATGGATACAGCAACTTGGATATCCAGCTAAATAAAAGGCTGGACAAGCTTAAAAGAACTGTAATTTCTACTAAAAAGGAAAAAACGCACGAGATAGTAACAACTATTCAGTAGTGTTGCTCACGAATATTCGCTACGAATATTGCATATTCGAGTATTCGCGAATAACTCGAATATCGCGGCGAATATTCGCTATTTCGAATTTTCTTTTTTTTTTTCTCAATCAATTTCGCATTCGCACTAGCGAAATTTCGCATTAGCAATTTTTTTTTTCGTGATATTCGTGATATTTTATAAAAAAAAAAAATTTCGGCAATGCGAAATCTCGCAATTTTTTATTTTTTTTTTATAAAATATAGCGAATATTCGTAAATATCGAATATTCGTGATATTTTATCCAAAAAAAAAATAGCGAAATTTCGCATTAGCGAAATTTCGCATTGGCGAAATTTCGCAATTTTTTTTTTTTTTATAAAATATCACGAATATTCGATATTAACGAAATATCGCGAAATCGAATATGGCGTATTCCGCTCATCACTACTATTCAGCAAGTTTTCCCTTAACATTTTCCCTCCCACATTACATACCATTTAACCCATGTCATTTTATATATTCTTCGAGTCTTTCTCATGTGATTATACATGAGGTTATGGATGACTAGGTTTTGAAGTGGTGGCAGGGAGAACGGATTCAGATTTATCTTGTGCTGTTTTTGTATTGATTGTTTTGTTATATTGGACCGGACTGGTTCAGAATATGGCACAAATTTTATCTTTATTATCTAACATTCTTGTTGGAGGAAGCAAGATCACATATGGGAAATTTTGGCATGTAATTAATAGTGCCTTTGTATTCTGGTCACTCAGGCCTGGATTCACGTAGGACTTAGGCCGGCGTATCTATAGATAAGCCGTCGTAAGTACAAATGTGCACTGTCATATCTCTGCGCCAATTCCCCAAGCTAGATAGGTCGGAAAAATAGGCTTCAGCTGCCCGGCGTAAGTTGCCTACGCCGGCGTATCGTGGGCGCATTGTTACGCTGGACTCATATAAGAGGCGCAACCCATTCAAAGGTATGAATCAGGGAATGAACGCCGTAGATTTTTACGTTGTTTACGTAGTACGTGAATAGGGCTGTGCGTAGGTTATGTTCACGTCGTAGGCAGTGTTTTGACGTATCTTAGACAGTTATCTCGATGTAACTGTGAGCATGCACACTAGGATGCGTCCAAAATATGACGCATGCAGCCCATCATTTGCATGGGGTCACGCTTCATTTAAATATATCACGCCCACTTCCAGCCCACTTCCATCTTCTTTGACTTACGTCGGCTTACGCCGACAACTATACGCTACGCCGGCGCAATGTTGAGAGCATTTGCTTTGTGAATACCATGCTTGCCTCTCAGCGTTGCGCCAGCGTAGCGTAAAGAAGATAAGCTACGCCGGCAGAAAGATGCGCCGAGGTACGTGAATCTAGCTGTATGTCTGCAGCGGGATAAGTGAGACTCTCTTAAAAACACCACTATTCAGTAAGTCTTGTAGAAAGGAGAAGATGGACAGCCGCACTCCAATGAGATGAAAAAATGTAAAAAAATAGTGCCTTTTATTCCAATTAAAGTGAAACTACAACAGCAACAAAAAAGCGAACAGTGGGGTAACAGCTGACGCATTGTCGGTTGTTGGTGTGAAACGCGTCAGCTCTGTTACCCCACTGTTCGCTTTTTTGTTGCTGTTGTAGTTTCACTTTAATTGAAATAAAAGGCACTATTTTTTACATTTTTTCATCTCATTGGAGTGTGGCTCTTCATCTTCTCCTTTCTACATTGCATTGCGCATTGCCTGCACCCATTTGGGTTTTGAACCTCACCTACCACTGAGGAGCACCTTTCTGGAGCGGTGGTTCTCTCTTCATTCAGTAAGTCTACCCTTAACATTTTCCCTCCCACATCACATACCATCCATCTCATGTTATTTATTCATTCATATATTCTCTAAGATTTTTTTTTATATGTGATCACACATGAGGTTATGGATGGCTATGTCTTGAAGTGGGGGTAGGGCGAATGGGATTCAGACTCCTTTTGTGCTGTTTTTGTATTATTGATCTTTTGCCATATTGGACCGGATTGGTTCAGTATATGGCACAAATTTCATGTCATTGTTTAACATCCTTGTTGGAGGAAGTGAGATTGCAAATGGAAACCTTTAGTATGTAATTATGTTCCTTACGAGGTACAAAACATACGACATCCAGCTTTAGTCAATTACAGCATTTCTCCATATTTTATTGGTAAAATCCAAGATAGCAACACTGTTTAATTTTTACTTTAGGTGCAAACTACAGAGGACACGTGCAGTAGACACCAAGTAGCTTTAGGTGCAAACTACAGAGGACATGTGCAGTACACACCAAGTAGCTTTAGATGCAAACTACAGAGGACACGGCCAGTACACACCAAGTAACTTTAAGTGCAAACTACAGAGGACATGTGCAGTACACATGTGCTGCCACACAGGTTTACTGTCTGGCAGTTGTTATTACATGTTATGTTACTATATTATTTGGTATGATCCCTACCCCCCCTGCTGTTCTGACTAGTTTAGTTCTTCCCACCCTCCATTTCCTGGTATAAACCACATGTTGTTTAGTTGCTTAGAAAAGACTGCAGAGAGTCGGAGTGGAAATTTACCTATGAAAAAGCCTCTATGTTTATTTCCTTGTTACCTTGAAGCATAAAGAAGCATTGGAAAACACCTCTGGAGTCTTTATTCATTGAGTAAGCTGTCTGTTAAAGTCATCATTCAACCTGCTGAACATATCCTTCCAGGCTGGGCCTACAAGAAGCTCACAGGTACAACCGATTGCTGAGACAGAACAGTAAATTTCCAGAAGGATTTATCACATAGCTATCTCTGCAGCTTCAGAAATGTGAGTAACCACATGTGTGCGTGTGAAGAACAAACACCAAAGACAGGAGCCCATCTGCAGGCTGTGCACTGAAAGTCAAGGCCTGTGTGTGTGACTGCTGCAGCCTCCAGAAGCATGCTTATGAAGCCAGCCATCTACTGAATGATCTAAAACTGTTCACAGGCTTTACTGCCAGGGATGTTTGGTCCGTGCTGCAGACCCATTTCTCTAGTAATACCAGCTTATATAAGTTTGTCTTTATTGAGGAGCCATAAGTAACTTTTGAACTGTGAAAGGACTGTGTATCATAGCTATATCAAGTCCCAAGGATTCATCATTGTCAAGCTGGTCTGGTTGTGAATCCAATAGCTGAATCTACAGAAATAACTGTGTATTCCTGCCTGTATAAAGTGATAGTGAACTGTGCACTGAGCTGAACTATCCAGTCTGAACCAGTTGCAGCACTAGCTGGCTCATTGTCATAAACATCCAGCCCCCTTCAGTTCAGTCTGCTTATAACAGAAATTACCTACAGAGCTCAGCTCCTGGCAGATTTCTAACAAGACACCAAAACTACAGGACTGGTCATTATGTCTGACAGAGATCCCACAGAGATACCTGCATTTAACCAAGATAAAGCAGACTCCTAAATTCATTCTGCTCGTCCTGCTAGAACCCCTCACCCACCCTTGAAGGCGAGGGAGGTTTATGAAGCAAGTAAGGAAGAAACATCCAGTAACCTGACTGCATTATGGGATAAGACTTTAAGTTGTATAACAACCACTAATGAAACTATCAACAATCCTGAGCAATTGAACACTGCTCTCCAAAGGGTTAAGAAGGCATTTGAGAATTACAAAAGACTTTCTGAGAAGTTCTATTCCCTATTGTCACATTCCAACATAGAGGCAGCCGCATTGCAATTAAAGGACTTTACTTCTACTGACCAGCAGAGGCATAGCACATATCTTGAAGCAAAGACACAGATAGAAGGTAGATTAGCAAAGCTACATGAAACTACATCCTGTAAATCTGCTTCTTCCAGACACTCAGGAAAATCATCTAGATCTGCCCGCTCCTATCATAATTCCTCTTCAAAGTCACTGCGGTCCTGCTCTGTAAGGTCAGCACTGAGCGACCAAATAGTCAAAGCTCACCAGAAGGTTGCAGCAGCCCAGGTTCAAGCCGCCTGTTCTGAAAGAGAAGCAGCCATCAAAGCAGAAGCTAAAACGCGTTCGAGCAGAAACAGAGGCTCAGCTAAAAATCCTTCAGAAGAATAAAGAAAAAGAAGTAGCCTTGGCGGAATTATCTGTCTTGGAACAAGCCCTATTGGAAGAAGAGGGAGCAGCTTGTCCCAGCTTGACTGCTTGTCAAGACCCCGTTAAAAGGACCCTACAGTTTGTCTTAACCCAGAACCACGACATTACAGTTCCACCTACAGTTGAAGATTTTTCTCATAATCGTCCAGCATGTGGACCAGAAGGCAACGTGTCGCCAAATCAAACTGGCCAACTAGACACACCTGCTAACAGAGACACTACGCAACTACCGCATGTCTCAAAATCAAGTGAGTCAACCTACGCGGCTCACGTGCCACCACAACCCTATGCGAATAGAGATTACAAGGGTACAACAAAGGACTACATGATGAACTCTATGACCCCTGTGATACAGCTCTCTTCAACTTCAAATGCTCAGAGACCTTCAGACGTCAGACCCTTACCTAGATTGAACCCATCTGAAACACCTTTCTCTCCACCTACCAGCCAACATCAGATACCAACCGTGGTCCAAGTCGGGGCACCATCAGTATCCCCTGTGGCTATAAAATCTGAAAGCATCAACGCTACAGAGCTCAGAAAGTGTATGGCTCTACAAGAATTGATTACAACTGGACTGTCTAGATTTGATGACCGTTCAGAGAACTACAGGATTTGGAGATCTACATTTAAGGCGGTAATCAAGAACTTGCCCGTTGACTCTCAAGCAGATCTCGACTTACTAATAAAGTGGTTGGGGCGACAATCTTCAGAACAAATAAAGAGACTTAAATCTGTTTACATCTATAACTTTGAGGCAGGCCTTGATGCTGCCTGGAAATGTCTAGAACAAGACTATGGGAGCCCCGAAGTCATTGAATCTGCCTTATTCCAGAGACTAAACAACTTTTCTAAGATCTCTGTTAAGGACAATCATAAGCTTAGAGAGTTGGGTGACCTCCTTTATGAACTTGAAATTGCCAAGTTAGATCCTAGTTTACCAGGTCTTAGCTATTTAGACACTGCTCAGGGCGTAAATCCTATTGTAGCAAAGTTGCATAGTTATCTTCAGGGAAAGTGGACTAGCGTAGGATCAAAATATGAAGTATGAACAAGTATGAACATCATGTTTCCTTCCCTCCCTTTTCTTATTTTGCAGAGTTTGTGCGGAAGGTTGCAAAATTCAAGAATGACCCAAGCTTCTTCTATCCAGACACAACCACTACTCCTTTAACCACTTCAAGGGGTATTGCCACCAACAGTAAATTCAAGGATTTAAGGTATCCTATTGCCGTGAGGAACACCGAGGTAGGATCCAACATCCTGGCTACAGGCATTAAGTCAAGCAATCTTAACCAACAGTGTCCTATCCATAATGCGCCACATTCTCTCTCCAAATGCCGTGCGTTTAAGGACAAGCCTATCGAAGAACGCAAGTCATTTCTCAAAGAGCATAACATCTGTTTCAAGTGTTGTGCATCCTCCGATCATTTAGCTAGAGACTGTAAGATCGCCATCAGATGTTCTCTGTGTAACAGTGCCAAACATGTGGACACTCTTCATTCAGACCTGTTCAAAAGGAAACCTTCACCCGGCAGCAACCCCAAGTCTACATCAGATGATGGCGGGGAGAGAACTGAGCAACATGCCAACCCCGTATCCACAAGGTGTACAGAAGTATGTGGAGAAGGGCTTCATAGCAAGTCTTGTAGCAAGATATGTCTTGTAAGATTTTTTCCTGAAGGATGTCCACAAAATTCCATAAAAATGTATGCCATACTCGATGATCAGAGCAATCGCTCATTGGCCAGTCCAGAATTCTTTGACCTATTCAACATTCATGGAGAGGCCTGGTCCTATACCTTGCAGACATGTGCAGGAAAGATCAATACTTCTGCAAGAAGAGCCCATGGCTTCATAGTGGCTTCAGAATATGAGGACATATAGTTTCCTCTTCCAACTCTAATCGAATGTGATCAGCTACCGAACAACAGGGAAGAAATCCCCATGCCAGAGGTTGCACATCATCACCCCCATTTGAGCCACATTGCTGAAAACATTCCACCACTTAACAAGGATGTTAAGATTTTGATTCTACTAGGAAGAGACGTTCCTAAAGTCCATAATAATAATAATAATGCAAGTCTTATATAGCGCTGTCTTACCCTAACTTGCCAGGCAAGCTATGAAGCCAGGCAAGCTTCTGAAGCCACAGCCGAAGCTGTAGCTCATCGGGTCTCGAGGCGCTTATATAGTAACATAGTCACTATTACCCAAATCAATGGTACTCATTTTACCGACCTCGGAAGGATTGAAGGCTGAGTGGACCCCGCCGGGATCGAACCTGTGACCCTGAGGGCTCAGGTGATCACAGATTGCTGCAACAGAGCATTAGCCTGCTGAGCCATCTTACCAGCTTGGTAAGAGAGTTATGTAACGATCCAGACGAAGCTCCTCAGGCCCAGAAACTTGATCTTGGATGGGTGATAATAGGAGAAGTCTGTTTAGATCAATCTCACAAGATCTTGGATGTAGCTTCCTACAAAACCAATGTTGCCTATCGGTCGATGAAATGTCCATTGCACTATTATGTGAAGGAAAGACTTGATTTAAAAAACGAAGGTCCATATCAAGTACTCCAAGGTATAAACTGCAAGCTCACTTCTCAGAAGGACCTTGGTGATTCAGTGTACCAGACTACTTGCGATGACAACAAGATTGCCCCTTCAGTCAAAGACAAGGAGTTCATCAAGATTATGGACGAAGAGTTCTTCAAGGACAATTCCAACAGTTGGGTAGCCCCATTACCCTTCCGAGTACCAAGGCTTACTCTCCCTAACAATCGAGGACAAGCTTTAACCAGATTTGCTGCACTTAAGAGAACCTGTAACAAACCTGAGATGCAAGAGCACTTTCTAGCATTCATGCAGAAGATTTTAGATAACCTTCACGCTGAACCAGCACCAGACCTTAAGGAAGGTGAAGAATGCTGGTACCTTCCATCCTTTGGAGTCTACCATCCTCGTAAACCAGGGCAAATCAGAATAGTCTTTGACTCAAACGCCCAGTTCCAGGGAGCCTCTTTAAATAACGTTCTTCTAACCGGTCCAAATCTAACAAACAACCTCGTAGGAGTGTTGATGAAGTTCAGGAAGGAACCAATTGCCGTGACAGTTGACGTCCAACAGATGTTCAACTGTTTCATAGTTAAAGAGGACCACAGAAATTATCTCAGGTTCTTGTGGCACCGCAACAATAACATTAACGATCAGGTGATAGATTATCGCATGAGAGTCCATGTCTTTGGAAATAGTCCATCTCCTGCCGTGGCAACTTATGGACTGAGAAGAACAGCGCAGGAAGGTGAAAAGCATTTCGGATCTGACACCAGGCAATTCATTGAGAGAGATTTTTATGTGGACGATGGCCTGAAATCCTTTTCAACCCCTAAAGAAGCCGTCAATCTGATAAAAAGAACTCAACAGCTCCTGTCGACTGCTAACTTAAGGCTCCATAAGATTGCATCTAATAGCAGTGAAGTAATGAGGTCTTTCAATCCAGAAGATCATGCTAAGGATTTGAAGGATTTGGACTTGGGAGTAGATGCCCTACCCACTCAAAGGAGTCTCGGTCTTCTCTGGAATATAACTATAGACACATTCACCTTTCAGGTATCTGACTCCAAAAAGCCATTCACCAGACGAGGAGTACTGTCAACTGTTATTAGCCTTTACGATCCCCTAGGCTTTGTGACTCCAGTTATAGTCCAAGGGAGATCCATACTTCGCCAGCTTACTGAGAGAGTGACAGATTGGGATGCCCCTCTACCAGTAGATCTACTGCCTAAATGGGAGAAATGGAGAAACTCCATGAAAGTACTGAAAGAACTTAATATCCCGCGTTGCTATTCACCCACTTCAACTTCAAGAAGTCTGCGGAAGGAGATTCACGTTTTTTGCGATGCATCTACCGAGGCTATAGCGGCTGTGGCCTATCTCAAGATCATAGATCCCTCCGGGAGATCCTATGTCGGCTTTCTACTAGGAAGAGCCAAGTTAGCTCCAAAACCTGCTCACACTATTCCAAGATTAGAATTGTGTGGCGCAACCCTAGCTGTCGAAATTCGCAGAATTACTGCAAGATGAAAAGGACATATATAAACGTCAGTGGAGATACGCTCAATACTTGCAGATTGTTTCTGGGACAGATGGAGGAAGAATACCTCACACTTCTTCAAGGACGTAAAAAGTGGCAAACCCAGAAGCCTAACTTAAAGGAAGGGGACCTGGTCCTGCTAAAAGACCAGCAAGCTCACCGGATTCAGTGGCCAGTTGGACTTATATCAAAGGCCATCACCAGTGATGATGGAAGAGTCCGAAGTGTGGAAGTCAGGGTCGTTAAGGATGGGGCTTCAAAAACCTTCCTGAGACCAGTCACAGAGACAGTCCTAATAATGCCTGCTTCCAAAAATTCTGATTCAGTGTTATGTGAAGGAGCCACTTAAGGCCTATAATATAGCTAGCCTATAGACTTGAGAAGGTTAGATAGCATGTTACTGTATGCAATGTTAATAGTACGTTAAAAGAAAACAATGTAGTGTATAGTGGTATCTCACGATACCAGGCGGGGAGTGTGCTGCCACGCAGCTTTACTGTCTAGCAGTTGTTATTACATGCTATGTTACTATATTATTTGGTATGATCCTTACCCCCCTGCTGTTCTGACTAGTTTGGTTCTTCCCACCCTCCATTTCCTGGTCTAAACCACATGTTGTTTAGTTGCTTAGAAAAGACTGCAGAGAGTGGGAGCTGTGTAACTTCATTGGAAATTTACCTATGAAAAAGCCTCTATGTTTATATCCTTGTTACCTTGAAGCATAAAGAAGCATTGGAAAACACCTCTGGAGTCTTTATTCATTGAGTAAGCTGTCTGTTAAAGTCATCATTTAACCTGCTGAACATATCCTTCCAGGCTGGGCCTACAAGAAGCTCACAGGTACAACCGATTGCTGAGACAGAACAACACACCAAGTAGCTTTAGGTGTAAACTATAGAGGACATGTGCAGTACACACCAAGTGGCTTTAGGTGCAAACTACAGAGGACACGTGCACTACACACCAAGTAGCTTTAGGTGCAAACTACAGAGGACACGGCCAGTACACACCAAGTAGCTTTAGGTGCAAACTACAGAGGACACATGCAGTACACACCAAGTAGCTTTAGGTGCAAACTACAGAGGACACGGGCAGTAGACACCAAGTAGCTTTAGGTGCAAACTACAGAGGACACGGCCAGTACACACCAAGTAACTTTAGGTGCAAACTACAGAGGACGTGGCCAGTACACACCAAGTAGCTTTAGGTGCAAACTACAGAGGACACGTGCAGTACACACCAAGTAGCTTTTTTTTAAAGATATTTTTATTGAAATTTTTACAAAAACCAACAATACAACACATACAAAAAACAAAACTTAAACAACACAGAACATACACCGGCAGCAGTTTGCTCCTTAATCACTCCATACCATTATCTAGGCATGTGCATTTCGTTTCGTTCCGAATCGAAATTCGGACGAATTTTCCATTATTCAGACATTCGGATGCATACGCTATATTAGCGAAATATTTCGACCTTTTTCGGAATTCGTTCGGCACCCACCCCCCCGAAGACGTCTAAGAAGCAAGCCCCCCCCCGCGAAAGAGCTAAAGAAGAGAGGGGGGGCCCCGGAGCAGACTAATAAAATATTTCAATACCCTGTGTTGTGTGTTTTTTTTTTTAACACTTTGCTTCCAGGTGAATGGGTAGGGGTACGATGTACCTCATATTCATTCACCTAGGGTGGGGGGCCGGTATCTGGGGCCCCCTTATTAAAGGGGGCTCCAAGATTCCGATAAGCCCCCCGCTTGCAGACCCCAACAATCAACAGCCAGGGTTGTCGGGAAGAGGCCCTGTCCTTATCAACATGGGGACAGGGTGCTCTGGGGTGGGGGGGCCACACTGCGCCCCCCTGACCCAAAGCACCCGACCCCCCATGTTGAGGGAATGCGACCTGGTACGGCTCAGGAGGGGGGACGCTTGCTCGTCCCCACTCATTTCCTGACCGGCCGGGCGGCGTGCTTTGGATATGGGTCTGGTATGGATTGTGGGGGGACCCCCACGCTGTTTTTTTCAGCGTAGGGGGGGTATCCTTACAATCCATAGCAGACCTAAGGGCCTGGTATGCTCCTGGGGGGGGAACCCATGCCGGATTTTTTTTTTAATTTGGCATGGAGTTCCCCCTCAGGATTCATACCAAACGCCGCGTGTAAAATTGGCGGGAATCGGATGCCCGACGCTTCTATGACGGCATTGTCCCCATCACGGCAAGCAGGCTCGGCGTTGGCTCCCACGATGGGGCTCGTAGGTGGTCAATCTCGCTGAGAAAGGGAGTGAGATTGACACAATATCGCGGTCACCTACTGTAGTTAAAGCGAAGGTTCACCCAAATAACATCTATATAAGACCAAATTCTTTATACTTCTAACTAGGGCTGTGACTAATTAAAATTTTTGTGTTCGATTAATCGACTAATTTAGATTAATTATAATGCACATACAGGTCCAACTACTTTTAGCTGATCTCCTTGCATTACAACTCTGCATTAGTCAGTGGTAAATGTGGTATACACTATATACAATCACCCGACACTAGTTAGTTTCCACAATCCATGGCTTAGCTTTACAGTTTACACGAATAAGTTTTACATTTAAACTGTAGCACTGACGCAAGTAATTTTTTCTTATTAAACCTTAAGAAAAACTTAGAAAGTTAGTTTAACTTTAATTATAAAACGTATTTAGTATATTGACTGTCAGTCACTTTATAGAAGGAAAGTAGGTATCACTTTAGCCAGTCATGCAGACATACCAGAGTGTTTACATTTTCTGGAAGCAGACATGATCGCATTTTATTGACAATATACCTTGAAGAACTGAACAGTCTTTCGCAAGGAACAGATGTTGCCGATACAAAAATAATTGTCTGCACAAAACTGCTTAGGACAGGAAAACAATGGTTATTTTTGCCCCCTTCCCCTGGTGGAGCCTGATGCATTCTCCTGCTCCACAGATGCAAAGGTACCTCAATCCAGTGAGTGCAGTTTGCTCGCATCCAGCAGGGTAAGTCTCACTGTCCAGTGACGTCAAGAATTTTGATCAATCAAAAGAATTTTGATCGATCAAGGAGCCGTGTAGAGCTGAGTGCGCAGGCGCCGTATAGAGCTGACTCGCAGCTCTGCATGTTCGGGTACTTTCGGACACTCTGTGACTCTCGTGACAAGCCTACGCAATAGGGGGGGCCTTATCTGCCGGGGGGTACTTTTTCTGAAGGACGTCAATCATCTGGGCGAACTCCCAGATGACCTTGCGCCTCAGCATAGAAATGACTAGTCCCACGAGAGTGAGTACCCGGAAGCCGGATTGAAAATAGCCATAATAAGGTATGTACAGCCTAAAAAAAAAAAAAGGGCCTACTGTACATGTGAGAAGTATAAATAACTTGGTCTTATATAGATGTTATTTGGGTGAACCTCCGCTTTAAGTTCTTTACGGACTCTCCAGTGCAATCCATCTGGTCATTGTGATTTGTTCACATTAAAGGATATATTCGGCTTTTGTGGACCGGCATCTGAACAGGACGCACTGACACAGAGCTCCAGCCGACCTGCTGCTGTATCCTCAGCATCCGCCCTCCAGCCGCACCATCCCGCACTCCACAAGGCATCCGGAGTCCGGCGGACAGCTGGCGAGCCGCTAGGGGTCGAAATCACGGCATTTCTCGGTGCCCGGGGGGTCCACGGTCAATCCTGATCCCCCCAGGCCGGTCTGCTTGCTCCACAGTCCCCGTAGCCCACCCTCTACTGACTGCCACCTGCCCCAGCTACAGATCCTTCCCCACAGAGGCCTGCAGGTACAGTACTAGCTCCGGCCTGGTGTTCGGCGGCCATCTTGCTGCACCCGGAGAGGTATCAACACTGAATCCTGGCTCCCCCAATCTGTACAATAACCTCCCTACACATAACCTCTGGAGCCCATCCACCTGCTATCTTTTGCATGTGCCACTCATTGGCACTCCCCCACAGCAATCTGTAGGCAGAATACCAGCCCAGGCCTAGTAAACCAGACATCTTGGTACACCTGACACTCTCCTTCTACCCCCTCTATTACTGGTGGGTCACCCCTGGAGGTTGGAGTGCTTTGACTGGCCGGGCCATGCCCCCCGGTAATGGACAGATACGTTTATTAATTTAGGCGTGTGTGTGGCTTCTGGAGATGATGGACTAGTGAGCTCAGTGCTCCGTCCTCCGCCACCCTCCTGGAACTCCCGCTGACTAATCCGTGGCTAGTAGAGCTTCAGGAGTTATCCTCCCAGACTTCTGCAGCAGGCGCGCGCCCCATGGGCAAGATTGGAGATCATAGAAAGACCTACGCCGCAATCCTTCAGCCTCGGGCCCCCTCCACCATGGACTGTTACATACATAGGCCCTCATCCGCAACCTCGAGTGGCCAGAGTGTAGCGCCAGACCCTCCAGAATGCTCTGAGCCTGTGACAGGTACTCTCTTTGCTACTATTCCCATACCTGTACAAGGGTCACCTCCCCCATTGACGGCGGACATACTTGATGACAAACTACAATCGTTACTCCAGGCCATTACACATAACATTGCCCAAGAGGTGGGTAAACTCGCCAAAGAACTAAGGGGGGAAATAGGCCAGTTGGGAAAACACACTGACACCCTGGAGTCTAAGTTTGATGAGCTAGTACAGTATGTCCAAGTCCTTGAGGAGGACAATGCCATCATGAAACACTCAATCACACAGCTCCAAGCACAACAGGAGGACCTCGAAAATAGAGAACGCAGACAGAACTTGTGAATCAGAGGTATCCCTAAAGCAGTGGAAGACCGAGACCTCCGCTCTTATCTATTAAGTTTGTTTAATGTGGTAGCCCCTAACATCCCTGACATTGACTGGCGCCTGGACAGGGCCCACAGATCCCTTGCCCCTAAACCCCCGAATGGAGCCAACCCGAGGGATGTGATTCTCAGATTTCACTACTACGACAGTAAAGAGGCGCTCACCATTGCCACTTGCAACCAATCTAGGCTAGATTTTAAAGGATCCAAGATTCAGATCTTTAGTGATCTCTCGCCTAGGCGAAGAAATCTACACCCGCTGACACTTCATCTTCAGGCCCACAAGGTCGTGTATCCTTGGGGGTTCCCTTTTCGTCTCTCTGCATCTCGTGAAGGCACACAGTATTCTCTACGTGATCTCCATGAAAGTGACAACGCAACTTAGGCCTACCGCCTCTCCCTGATAAAGATCCTGTGCCACTTCCTGCCACTCCTAAGCCACCGACAGCTCCAGGTGCATCTGGACCCCGGCGTGGCAAAAGCCACCTAAATCCAACTTCACACCCCAGAGGTGCCCTTCTTCCAGATTCCCGACCTGAAGACGCATACACATGGCTGCAGCTTTAACTACCAATTTTATATGGCTCTTTGATGCTCCTGTCTAGCCCACCTATTTTTGAGTGGGCCTGTTCACCCCCTTGCCTGTGGGGTGTGTTGCCTGTTTTTCTTTTCTGACGCCCTGGACCAAGAATTTGTTTCTTCCCACAGTTTTTAGTTTGTGGTCCAGGCCTTGATGCTTTGGAGGGTGGAGGGGGACTGTCCCCTCCATTTTTGGTGGTTCTCATGCTCCCCTTCCCACTCCCAGGCTTAGACCTGGGTTTCCCGGAGGCGCTTGGCCTTCCAGGCTTCTTTTCGGATACGGTACAGTTTTTTTTTTTTTTTTTTTCTTCTCTTTTTTTGTTTATTTTTTCAATTTTCATTTTGGTTTTTGTTTTTTGTTTTCCTCAGGTCCTTTTTTTCCTGACCTGCAACTGCTACACTTTATAGACTGTTTATTTTTTTGTTACAATGCCACTGTTATGCTAACTGTTGTCATATTTTCCGTTATCTATTATATGACCTTTACACCATGGAGTCTCTTGTTTAATGTATGTTTTGTAGTTTATCTTCTGCTTAGCCACCAGGTTAAACTGTCATGGCGTTAAAGTTCTTAAAGAGGAGTTCCACCCAAATTTAGAACTTCCTCTTGTTCCACTCCTCACCCCCATACATGCCACATTTGGCATGTAATTTTTTTTGGGGGGGGAGTGGGGGCTCCAGTAGGAGTGGGACTTCCTATCCCACTTCCTGCTTCCGCCGAGGGGCTGGTTAGGCGATTAAGCCTTAATCGCCTACACCAGCCCCTCCCTGTAGGCGATCACATGGGACACTGACAGGTCCCATGCGATCGCCTCTCCAATCAGCGGCGAGCTGCGCCGGGCGCGCATGTGCAGTGCGGCGAGCGCATGCGCAGTGGGTGCCCGGCCGTGAAGCCGAAGGCTGTCACGGCTGGGTGCCCACAGTCGAGATGGAGACGCCGGCTGGGGAGGGGGGGAGAGGAGCGGAGCCCCGGTCGGCGCGTCGCTGGAACGCAGGAGCAGGTAAGTGAGTGTTTATTAAAAGCCAGCAGCTACACTTTTTGTAGCTGCTGACTTTTAATAAACACAATTTTGGCTGGAACACCCCTTTAACCTGTAATGTGAAAGGTTTAAATTCTATTCAAAAGAGATGGTTGGCTTTGAAGGAGTTTAAAGCTTCCAAGGCTGATGTAATTTTGGTCCAGAAGACTCATTTCCGTCAAGGGGATCCCTTAAATTTGCTAGCAAACACTTCCAGATATCTTTCATGGCTTCTGACCCATCTGGGAAAGCAGGTGTAGCGATTTTAATTAGTCGCTCCTGCGTTTTAAGAGTTAAATCCTCTCGCTTGGACCAGCAGGGCAGATATATTATCCTGGACTGTTCGTTTCTCACCCATTCCCTTACTATAGTTAATGTCTATGCTCCTAATTCTGGTCAGGTCCAGTTCTAATTTTCACAACCCTTTCTGGTAATGGGCGGAGATTTTAATATGACCATGTCACCCAGTAAAGATAGACACGTATTGTTCCCATCTGCAACTTCATCTACATCTGACCGCCTCTCAAAATCCTTCCGCAAACTCATTAGAGCCAATAATCTCCTGGACATTTGGAGGATTAAACACCCCACACACAGACAATACACCTTCTATTCACACCCCCACAAACTTTATTCTAGATTGGATCATTTCTTCGTTTCCTCACCCTTTTTGACGTCCGCGGTCTCCTCTGAAATTCACCCCATAACCTGGTCAGATCACTCCCCTGTACACCTAGATATTTCCCTTTCCTCCTCCTCCTCTCCCAGAACTTGTCATTGGCGCCCTAATGAGACCTTCCTCCTAGTCCCTGAAACTAGAGATCTTCTGTCCAACGGCCTGGTTGAATATTTCCAACTTAATGAGAATACGGTCTCAGGGTCCTCCACCTGTGGGAAGCCCATAAAGCCATCTTCTGGGAACATTGCATCGCAACTGGCTCTCGAAAAAAGACGCAACATTTCAACGCTCCTCTATCCTGTCCAAACTCCGTAAAGCTGAGAGCCTTTTCCTGTCTTCCCCCACGGTGGCTGGGCTCAGGATTCATTTTCCTGCCAGATCAACTCAGGTCATTGGATATGAAAAAAATTGACAAATCCCTTTTATGGTCCAAACAGAAATTCTATGAATATTCAAATAAACCCCACAAGATGTTAGTGAATAAACTGCCCCTTTCTCTCATCCCCAGATTTTCTCAGACAAGCTGACGGTACTCCTACCTATTGCCCTCTCACCGTGTCCAAAGTCTTTGGAGAATTTTACCACAAATTATATAACTGTTTACAGACAGACCCTAACTACAATTTTACACAGGAGAACTTTGACTCCTTTTTTGGCTCATTACACCTACCCACACTCATCCCCGACCACCTTTCTTCTCTGAACTCTGCAATCACTCCTGAGGAATTAGCTGGGGTGGTCAAAAACCTCCCTACTCAGAAGTACCCTGGCCCGAATGGCCTACCTTACTCATATTACAAAACCTTTTTGCCAATTTTAAGTCCACACTTACTTTCCCTCCTTACTTCAAGGTACTGTACACCACCCTCAATTCCTTCATGCACATATCTCTGTAATCCCGAAACCTGGTAAAGACCCCTCCTTCCCTGACAATTATTGCTTAATTCTGATTACAAGATATTTACAAATATTTTAGCGAATCGACTCTCACAATTCATACCTAGACTCGTGCATAAAGACCAAGTAGGCTTTGTAACTGGCAGACATGCTAGCGATAATACGAGACGCACCATAGATCTTATAGATTTATTGAACAAAACAACTTGCTTAGCTCTGCTATTGAGCCTTGATGCACAGAAAGCCTTTGATAGGCTCAGTTGGCAATTTATGTTTGCTACACTTTCCAATTATGGTTTCAGCAGCCCCTTTATGGCAGCACTGCGTGCTCTATACTCCCAACCCTCTTCCCAGGTCCAAATGTCTTCCTATTTATCCCCATCCTTTTCTTTGAGTAACAGTACCAGGCCGTTATCCCCTTTACTCTTTATCCTTTGTCTCAAACCCCTAGCTGCAGCCATCCGCATCCACCCTGACATCTGTGGGGTCTCCCTGCATCACATCAAGTATAAACTATCATTGTTTGCAGACAATATTCTATTGACTCTGACCAGACCCCACACCTCTCTCCCAAATTAACATGCCTTACTTAAAGAATTTAGCTTCCTTTCAGGGTATAAAATTAAAACTATTCCTATCATTGGTGCTCAGACTCCCTTAAATACCTAGGGATACATCTCACCCCTTCATACTCAACACTCTATCGGGCCAACTTTCCCCCACTCTTACGCGATTTTGACTGACTCTTGCGACAATGGGACACTCATCCCATCTCTCTCTTGGGTCGCATCAATGTCCTGAAGATGTCTATTCTACCGAGACTCCTTTATCTATTTGAAACTTTGCCGATCCCTATCCCCATGTCACAACTCAAAGCCACTCAGAGATCATTCCTTAACTTTATTTGGCACTACAAGGCCCAGCTCGGTGGTGTTGGCCCCTAGGTCCAGAGGCAGATTGGGGGCCCCAGACCTTATTAAATATTTTTTTGCCTCCCACCTCAAATCTGTTATCACTTGGTCTTCCAGAATGGCATCTAGCATCTGGTCGGAGATTGAAATGAGTATTACCAGTCCAGTCCATCCCTGCTCTATGATTTGGACAAACCTAGAGACCTCCATGGCTCAACTCTGAGGCCTTTGCATGCACCCGATGTTATTCACTCTTTCCATATGGAAGAAGTGCTCCCGCCAATTCTTCCTATCTTCTACATGCCCACCTCTATTAAACGTATTATTCAATCCCGAGGTCCCAGATAGTCTTTCTTATGTTCGGATGCTCCCATTGACACAAGCTGGAATCTTCCAACTCCAAAATCTTGTGCATCCACTCACCCACACCCTTTTGTCTTGTAACGAGCTACAGCGTAAATATCAGATTCCTAAGTATTTGTTCTACTCTTATCTTCAATTCAGACACAATTTTTCCTCTAAATCCCCTACTTTGACCCTAGATGAACCTACCTCATTTGAACTATTATGTGCTCAAGGCCCATACCAAGCTCATCTTATTTCGGATATCTATAGATACTTACACAAAGCTTCCTCACTCACCGACACATCTCATTCCTACATGCAGAAATGGTCCCAGATTATTAAGCGACCCATCCAACTCCCTCAATGGCAGAAGATTTGGGAGTCCACTTCCAGGTCCTCAAGGTGTGTGGAGCAGAGGGAGACGACCTATAAGATATTGTTTTTTTGGTATAGGACCCCGGAGATCTTGCATAAGTACGACTCCAAAGGTGCCGGGCTGACGTTGGGTCCCACTTCCACATTTTTTGGGAGTGTCCCATGATTCAGCCTTTCTGGTCCTCCATTCAGACCCATCTACAGGAGCTTTTTGAAACTACTCTCCCTCTGGACCCGCTCCACTATATTTTGAGCTTGCCGTTCCCCGATTTCCCCAAACATGCCCAAAGGCTGATCACTTTTTTTCTCCTGGCAGCTAAAAGGGCTATACCTCTGAGATGATTGTCCCCCCTCCCCACCCACCCTTGCACAAGTTTTGCAAATATTGGAACAAATCCGCAGGATGTAACACCTGACTGCGACGGTCCATGATACACTCCCTCAATTTTCCAAAACTTTGGACTTGTGGGATCAGTCGAAGCTTAACCCAAGTGCCATTTCACTACCCCTCCAGTAGCGCAGTACACTTTTAAGCATAGGTGCTGAGTTTTCTTGGTCCTGTTAGCCTGCCCTTTTTGTGATTTCATGGTGCTTCCTCCCTTTCCTCCCATTCTCCCTCCTTCCCTAGGTGGTTCCTCCTTGGGGCGTTCTGGTTCCTCAGTTTGGATGCCCTGGAATCCCACTGACACTGGATCCGGAGTGCAATAATTCCTTTTGTGTGAAATATTGTTTTTGTTTGTACCGCCTGCTCCCTGCCCCCCCCCCTTTTTTTCCAACCTCCCTGGTCTATACAGTTGAATTATCTTGCTCTTAGGAATTTTGTAGCATTGTGGCAATATGTATATGGTTTTAACATTCTTATAAGCTATACTACATGTTTGACATTTATTTTCTGTTTGTATCTAATTTGTTTTTATTTTTTATGTATTTTTGTTTCTTTTGAAAAAGTTTAATAAAAATACAATTTAGAAAAAAAAAGGATAAGTTCACCTTTGGAAATATGTTACATTTTCCCACCTGTTTTTACGGTGAAGCGTGTAAGGGCAATTACTTCTCTGCCGGATGTGGAAACCTTGCAAAAAGATCTGAACAAATTAATGGGGTGGGCAACTACATGGCAATGAGGTTTACCACTTAAGGACTGCTGCACGACGATATACGTCGACAGAATGGCATGTCTGGGCACAAGGGCATATATGTACGCCCCTTTTAAGAACCCAGCTGAGTCCGCTGGTCCGAAGCTCCGCGCCTGCAGGACCCGCGGACCCAATCGCCACCGGTGTCCCACAATCGGGTCACAGGAGCGGAAGAACGGGGAGAGGTGAGTGTAAACAAACCTTCCCCTTTCTTCTCTGTGGCAGTGTCCGTGATTGTCTGTTCCCTGTCATAGGGAACAACGATCAGTGACGTCACATGTACAGCCACGCTCCCTAAAGTAAGAAACACACTTAACCCATACAGCGCCCCCTAGTGGTTAACCCCACCACTGCCATTGTAATCTCCACAGTAATCAGTGCATTTTTATAGCACTTTTCGCTGTGAAAATTACAATGGTCCCAAAAATGCGTCAAAAGTGTCCGATTTGTCTGCCATAATGTCTCAGTCACAAAAAAAATCGCTTATCGCCGCCATTACTAGTAAAAAAAAATATTAATAAAAATGCCATAAAACTATCCCCTATTTTGTAAACGCTATAACTTTTGCGCAAACCAATCAATAAATGCTTATTGCGATTTTTTTTTACCAAAAATATGTAGAAGAATATGTATATACGTAAAAGTTTTTTATATATATTTTTGGGGGATATTTATTATAGCAAAAAGTAAAAAATACTGTTTTTTTTTTTTAATTGTCGCTCTATTTTTGTTTATAGTGCAAAGAATAAAAACCACAGAGGTGATCAAATACCACCAAAAGAAAGCTCTATTTGTGGGGGAAAAAAAGAACGCCAATTTTGTTTGATACTCTGATACGGCCGCACCTGGAGTATGCTGTCCAGTTCTGGGCACCAGTCCTCAGGAAGCTCCCTGTCAGTGGTAGTCCATCCCCCCACAGTTAGAATCCCTCCCTAGGACACAGTTAACCCCTTGATCGCCCCCTAGTGTTTAACCACTTCCCTGCCAGGGTCATTTACACAGTAATCAGTGGAAAAAAAATTGCATAAATCTATTCCCTATTTTGTAGACGTTATAACTTTTGCACAAACCAATCAATATACGCTTATTGCGATTTTTTTTTAAATCAAAAATATGTAGAAAAGATATCGGCCTAAACTGAGAAAGGAATTTGTTTTTTATATATGTAGCACTGACCCCCGCAGGAGCTGCTGATTAAATTTTGGGCCTGCACTCTAACTACAACCCCAATGATAAGGCTCAATCCCCTTTACACAGCTGTGGTGCAATACAATACAATACTGTACAATGTGATACCAGATACCTGTTTGTAACTTCAGGATCCACGAGCGGCACCTAGAGTGAATAAAGCAATACGCCACAACCCTGGTATGCTTAAACAGTAGTATTCTTTTACTGTTGATAATTGGCAAGTAAAGAAACACCAGTACATAAACTGTGCTATCCTCCTAACATGGGATGAGAGCACAAAAAATTAAATCTATACAGCAATCAAATAACAAACAGTATACCTGCAGGTATATGAATAAGAAAATAAAACTAAGCCTAGGAGCTCCCCCTACTTTGTAAGGTAACCGTGAGATCTCACAAAAAAAACAAACAGTCAGTTCTTGATCTTCTTTCTTCGCTAGCTAATAATGTTTCCCAAGTAATTTGTAATCCAAACAAAACGAATAAACTTCCTGAAAAAAATGTCTCCGCAATGAGTGGGTTAACTGCCTTGGCCTTCTGGAGAGCGTCCCGAACAACTAGGCCTTCAACCTTCCTAAAGGCAACCCCTCCGCTTCTTCTTGGAAGTATGTAGTGAGGCCTGTGTGTTAGTCTAATGGCGTGTGAGGCATAACAAACTGTGGGCCGTAACCCACTCACCTAACTGGACACAGGCTCCGTACAGTCCGGCGACCTCCTCCCGTTGCTCCGTCAGCTGGATCAAACACCAGGCCAACTCTGCTGGGGGACTCCCGTCCTCCGATGCTCAATGGAAATGTCCGTGGGCCTTGTTGTTCGGTCCCGTCTCCTCACAGATCCTCTCCGGCTGCCCATGCAGTTCCAAAAGGACCTAAGATGGCTGCTCCCACTCCTTATATAGCAAATCCCAGCATGCACTGCGCAAGAAATTGTTCCTGGGTCTTTGATCAACTTCCTATTTACAAAGGTCAACTCTGAGAACCAATAGTCTTTCTTCTTTATTCCTCAGATAGTGGAATGCTTCTTGCATTAACAACAATTGGCCACTAGATGGCTCCAAGCACTCAACAATCTCAATGTCCATGAATGCCATCTAGGGAATGCAATATACACATTTATGTACTATATATATACATCAGCGCTACACACTCCCCCTACTTTGTCTCTTTGGTCCCCCAAAGAGGTCCAAATTGCTAATCCTATCTTGCATTCTAGTTTCTATACGTTCACACAAAACGGACAGAGGAGCTTCCCACCAATTGTCATACAGTGGGAAGCTATCCTGTGCACCCACAGCTGATACTACCATGTCTGGTACAGATGTGTCAAGGGGTGAGCTGGGGCTGTCCCTTACTAAATCAAGAGTAGAGGGACCAGGCAGTTCAAAGTTTCTTCTGCTCACAAACTGTGAGGCTTCAGAGCATTCGCCCAATGTGTCATAAGTCAGTCTGCGTGGTGGGCGAATGTCTCTCTTTGCTCTGGGCACTTTTGGAGTGTCCATTCCTTCTGGGCCAAGGTCATCATTCCGTTCAATGCTTAAGGGTGGGGAATGAATGGAAGCACTGGGCTCTCCTACAGAGTGAGTGGTCGGCACAAATTCCGGGGCCTCTGCCCTAAGAGTTCCATTATCATCCTCCTCTACCTCCGAAAGGACATCAGCATCTGTTTCTGAATCTTCAGGAAGCCACAGCCAGCTCATCTCCACTCCCTCATCCTCATCTATAGAAGGTGCAGGTTGGGACCTGGTTACTGGTCTACACACATCAGTGGGTGTGGATTCCTTCTCTGTGCTTGTCCTGACTGCCTCAGTGAGAGGTAAGAGGTGATTTCGGTGCCATGTTTTTACTGGCCCAGTTTTTCCTTCTGGCTTGATCTCATACACTGGGAGCCCTGGAAGTTTCCTGCACACAACAAATGGCTGTGATTTCCAGCGATCAGCCAACTTGTGTTTGCCTGGAATGCCTAAGTTCCTCAACAAGACCCGGTCACCTGGCTGAAGATCCTGGACTCTCACTTTCAGGTCAAAGTTCCTCTTGTTCCTCTCCCCCCTGGAATCCGAGGTGGCGTGAGCCTGCTCGTAAGCTGTCTTCAGGCTCCGCCGTAGTCTGTCCACATACCCTTTATGGGAGGCCTCGGAGGTGTGGTCCAAGGAGGAACCAAACGCCAGGTCCACTGGCAATTTTGCTTCACGGCCGAACATCAGTCGGTATGGGGAATATCCAGTGGCATCACTTTTGGTACTATTATAGGCATGGACTAATGCAGCAATGTGTTTACTCCAGTGAGGTTTTTGCTCGGCAGTCAAGGTCCCCAACATGTTCAAGAGAGTCCTGTTGAACCTTTCCGGTTGGGGGTCCCCTTGTGGGTGGTAAGGAGTAGTCCTGGACTTTTGTATGCCTAACAGATCCAACAGCCTTTTGATTAGTCTGCTCTCAAAGTCCCTTCCTTGGTCTGAATGTATGCGTTGAGGCAGGCCATAGTGTACGAAGAACTTTTCCACGAGAGTCTTTGCTACTGTGGTTGCTTGCTGATCCCTAGTAGGGAAAGCTTGAACATAACGGGTGAAGTGATCTGTCACCACTAAGATGTCACCTTGCCCACTCAGATCGGATTCCAGACAAAGAAAGTCTATGCAAACCAGGTCCATTGGGCCCTGACTCTCTAAATGGCCCATTGGGGCAGCCCTCTGGGGCAATGTCTTCCGTTGGATGCATCTGAGGCAGGAGTGACAGTAGCTCTCCACTTCTTTTCTCATGTGAGGCCAATAGAACCTATCCCTTACTAGTTGGAGAGTTCTCTCGGCTCCCAAGTGTCCATGGTGATCATGTAAAGCAATCAGTACCGTCTCTCTGTGCTTTTCAGGCAAGAGTAACTGCCACTTTGCTTCTGGATCATCAGAGGGGCCCCTTCGGTAGACCACCCCTTGCTGCAGCTGCAAATGATCCCATTCTCTCAATAACACCTGGGCTTCCCTCTCAGGACTCTTCCGCAGTACATCAGGCTGTTGACATTCCAATGCTTCCAGCACCAGCCCACACAGTGGATCTCCCTGCTGATCTCTCCTGAGATCCTTCCTGGATAACTTGGGTAGGCCCTCCTGTGTGACCTGGGAGACGTTACAGTAGCACCTGGGTACTGCCGCTGAGGATACTCCTACTTCTTCAACTCTGGCTCCACCTTTCTGGTACTGACTTGTGCCCTCCCATAGGGCCCTCACTCCTTCTGGGGTAAGCTGGGTCCATTCTTCCAAGGGGTCATGGGGTCTTCTTGACAGGGCATCCGCATCTCGGTTACCAACTCCTGGTCTGTACTTCAGGCTGAAGGTAAAGGCTGAGAGGGCAGCTAACCACCTGTGACCGGTGGCATCCAGCTTTGCAGTGGTGAGTAGATATGTGAGGGGGTTGTTGTCCGTCTTGACCACAAATTCAGCCCCGTAAAGGTAGTCCTTCAACTTGTCCACCACTGCCCATTTTAAAGCCAGAAATTCAAGCTTGTGAGTTGGATAGTTTCTTTCAGCAGGGGTCAGACTTCTACTCACATAGGCAACTGGCCGTAAGTGCTCTTCATGCTCCTGGTAAAGCACTCCCCCCAGCCCGTCGCGGCTGGCATCCACATGTAACTCATATGGTTTGGCAGGGTCTGCATAGGCCAACACTGGGGCAGTAGTAAGACTCCACTTCAGCCTCCTGCAGGCCTCTTCACATTCTGGAGTCCACTGATCCTGGATGGACTCTTTCTTCCTTCTAGACCCCTCTTTAGGCTTCTTCGGCTGACCCGCGCTTTCACCAGCTTCTTCCTGCTTCTTTAAGAGTTCAGTGAGTGGGTGGGCTATTTTTGCGAATCCCTCTACGAATCTTCGGTAGTATGAGCAGAAACCCAAGAATGACCTGAGCTCAGTTACGTTGGTGGGCCTGGGCCAGGAAGTGACAGCTTCTAGTTTCTTGGGATCAGTTGCCACTCCTTCTTCAGACACAATGTGTCCCAGGTAACTCACCGAGGGTTGGTAGAACTGGCACTTCTCCATAGAGAGTTTCAGGCCTTCATCATGAAGTCTCTTCAAGACCTTCTCAAGGCGTTCTTCATGTTCTTCCAACGTCCTCCCAAAGACTATGACATCATCCAGGTATACCAGGACTTCAAGGAGATTCATGTCACCCACTGTCTTCTCCATCAACCTCTGGAAAGTTGCTGGGGCCCCAGTCAGGCCTTGCGGCATCCGGTTGAACTCAAAGAACCCAACTGGGGTGATGAAAGCGGTTTTCTCCTTGTCTTCAGGGCACATAGGAATCTGGTAATACCCACTCTTCAGGTCCAGTACGCTGAACCACTTTGCTCCTGACAGACTCTGTAAGGCATCCTCAATTCGGGGTGTGGTGTACTGGTCTGGGATGGTCCTCCGATTCAGGGTCCTGTAGTCAATGCACAGGCGTAGGGACCCATTCTTCTTCCTGACCACCACTATAGGGGAGGCGTAGGGACTCCTGGACTCTCGGATAATGCCCGTCCTCTTAAGTTCAGCCAATTGTTCCCTCAAGTCTTCCAGATCTCCTAGGGGGATCCGCCGGACCCTTTCCCGAAATGGCTTGTCTTCCTCCAGACGAATTCGATGGGTGGCACTCTTTGCCAATCCTACGTCAAATTCACTTTTCGAGAAGGCTGCTCTCCATCTCAGCAGTTGGGCTTTGGCCCTTTCCCTCCATGCAGGAGTAAGAGGCGTATTTTTTGGGCTGAACTCTTCTTCAGGGATTTCTGGGGCTGACCCTCCTTTCAAACCTCCTGGTTCGACTGGAACAGCCGGACTGACCCGTCCCAACAGTAGCCTGGCTGGCACTCTCACTGGCACTGTCGCTGTGTTGCGGACACTGACTGGAATTTTGCCGTGAGTTCTCTCCAATACTCTGGTGGGCAACACTTCAGTGATGAGTTCTAGTCCGTTTCTCCCCTCTTTGCGGTTTTCCAGGACAATGAAAGGGCCTGGTTTCTTCCAGCTCAATTTGACCGAGGCTTTTAGGCAGATTACTTCACCCGGCTGGACTATTTTCTCTCCTCTGTTCAGCAGCCAGATTTTTCCCACTCCCTCTTCAGGAGCCTTCTCCTCCTGGATAAGGTCTCGGTATGTCTGGGCCAACATGGGATGTATTTCAGTGGGGCGGGTATCCTTCTTAATTACCAGCGGTGCAAGTAGTCTCCTCACTAAGTCAGTGTTTGTCCCAATGATAAGAGAGCTCTTGTCAGCTCCTGGAGGACGAGGGCACACTATGGCCAATGTGTCAAAGGTCTCCGTCTCTCCTACTGTACTTGGGTCGAAGGTGAGTCTGACTGGCAGGTAACCATCATATGGAAAGTTCTGAGTGCCCAAACCCCATATCTCCAACTCCTCCAATTTCCGTAGTGGCAGGTGCTTGAGATGCTTGTCATAGAAGTCCCTGTATAATAAGGTTACTTGGGCTCCAGTATCCAGCAGGGCTTTTGTGTAGATCCCTTCCACTTGGATGGGGACAATTGGGGAAGGTCCCACTAGCTTGGGAGGAAATCCACTGGTAGCTGTACCCTTAGCCTGCTTTGTGGCTCGGACTTTGGCCTTTGAGGGCCTCTTTTTCTTCTGCCCCGCCTTGTTGGTGGCTCCAGTGGGCCGTGGCACGTGAGTCGGTGTGGAGTTCGCTACTGCACCCGGGCGCCCAGTTGACTCCTTCACTGGGGCCCTCTGAAGTTTCCCTCCGACTGATGTGGGTTTTCCTCGGGTAGTGGGCTGGGGCACACTCGCCTGAAATGTCCCATCCCTCCGCATTTGAAACAGACTCTTTGTGTTTGTTTCGTAGGGCTGGTAATGGTGGTAGCTTTTGGGACCTTCCTTGGCATAACTCCTTCTGCCTTTAGTTTCACCAGCTGAGTCATCATCATGGCCATCATCTCCAGTATCTCTTTCTGGGTCTGCATAAGCCTCTCCAGCTCCGTCTGACTCGCGGGTGGGTGGTGTACAGATGAAAGCCATGATCCCTGGTCAATGGTTGCCGCCAGCACATTCAACTCCTGGGTGTCTGAGGGGACACCTACCTGCTGTATTTTAGCACTTGTGGTGTTTGAAGCTTGAAGCTTTCTCTGTTTCTGGTCTCTCTCAATCTCCATCTTATCCGCTTCGTTCACTTTTTCAAGAAGGACCTCGTCTGGAGTTAAGGGATCTTCCAAGTACTGCTTCAAGTGGAGCTTGACATAGTCGCTCCTCAGCCCCGTGGTCACGGATCTCCGGAATTTCTTCTGTACCAGCTCAGCTCCAAATTGTTCCCCGCTCCCTCTCTCTCCTGAGGTAAACAGCAGGCGGTCCTTGAGTTCAATGGCCCGAAACAGAAAGTTCTGAGGAGTCTCTTTACTGTCCTGTGCAATATTTATCAGTTGGTGGAATAGCTCTGTGGCATCTTCCTCCTCATAGTAACTTTTTAGAATCCTCTTAAGCTGGTTCAAAGTCAAATCACTCTTTCTCTCTAACATGCCCCTAACACTTGAGCCTGGGCTGATGGCGTGGATCACAGCCTCTCTGATTTCCGATTCCAGATATCCTTTTTGTAGCCCCAGCTCTATTTGGTGTAGGAGGCTGGTGTAAGACAGTTTGCCCTTCTGTCCCTTTTCTCCTATCTGGCCATCAATGCGGAAATCCTTCCTAATAGTTACTTCTTGCAGATAGCCCCTGCTGCGTCTTCTTGGCTCCGTCCTTGGGTTTGGTGTCATCTGGCCAGCTCTCTGGTCTTCTGAGCCGACGCGCAGTCCATCCATGCGATCTGCTATGATGCTGGATGTCTCCTGAAACTTTTCCTGTATTTCACGGTATTGTCGCTGTAACTCAGCCAGTTGTTGTTCCGCCTGCCGCTGGGCGGCGGCTCCTGCGTTCCTGTCTAGGGGTTCTAACTGCTTTTTGCAGGGGTGTGTCAGGTGGAACACTGTCTTCTCGGACAATTTTATGGTAGCACCGTGGAAATTTTCAGGGACACCCCGTCCCCACTCTATCAGGGCATAGGTGCAATCAGTCCCAAAGTCTGGTTTCACTGCAACCACGTAGGCCTTTCTGTCTGGAGACAATGTCTGTACCACCTCTTTGATTTGCTTCTTCTCCCAGTAGCTCCCTGGGAGTTCAATGGCCACGCTCGCTTCTGAGCGTGTCCCTTCTGCTTCGCACCAACGGACTACTGTGATGGGGTCCATGGTGACCTCAAGGGGGGGGGTGGGTTTCTTGTAGAGTGACAGGATCCCGGACGAGCCCCCACGTGTAGCACTGACCCCCGCAGGAGCTGCTGATTAAATTTTGGGCCTGCACTCTAACTACAACCCCAATGATAAGGCTCAATCCCCTTTACACAGCTGTGGTGCAATACAATACAATACTGTACAATGTGATACCAGATACCTGTTTGTAACTTCAGGATCCACGAGCGGCACCTAGAGTGAATAAAGCAATACGCCACAACCCTGGTATGCTTAAACAGTAGTATTCTTTTACTGTTGATAATTGGCAAGTAAAGAAACACCAGTACATAAACTGTGCTATCCTCCTAACATGGGATGAGAGCACAAAAAATTAAATCTATACAGCAATCAAATAACAAACAGTATACCTGCAGGTATATGAATAAGAAAATAAAACTAAGCCTAGGAGCTCCCCCTACTTTGTAAGGTAACCGTGAGATCTCACAAAAAAAACAAACAGTCAGTTCTTGATCTTCTTTCTTCGCTAGCTAATAATGTTTCCCAAGTAATTTGTAATCCAAACAAAACGAATAAACTTCCTGAAAAAAATGTCTCCGCAATGAGTGGGTTAACTGCCTTGGCCTTCTGGAGAGCGTCCCGAACAACTAGGCCTTCAACCTTCCTAAAAGCAACCCCTCCGCTTCTTCTTGGAAGTATGTAGTGAGGCCTGTGTGTTAGTCTAATGGCGTGTGAGGCATAACAAACTGTGGGCCGTAACCCACTCACCTAACTGGACACAGGCTCCGTACAGTCCGGCGACCTCCTCCCGTTGCTCCGTCAGCTGGATCAAACACCAGGCCAACTCTGCTGGGGGACTCCCGTCCTCCGATGCTCAATGGAAATGTCCGTGGGCCTTGTTGTTCGGTCCCGTCTCCTCACAGATCCTCTCCGGCTGCCCATGCAGTTCCAAAAGGACCTAAGATGGCTGCTCCCACTCCTTATATAGCAAATCCCAGCATGCACTGCGCAAGAAATTGTTCCTGGGTCTTTGATCAACTTCCTATTTACAAAGGTCAACTCTGAGAACCAATAGTCTTTCTTCTTTATTCCTCAGATAGTGGAATGCTTCTTGCATTAACAACAATTGGCCACTAGGTGGCTCCAAGCACTCAACAATCTCAATGTCCATGAATGCCATCTAGGGAATGCAATATACACATTTATGTACTATATATATACATCAGCGCTACATATATTTTTGGGGGATATTTATTATAGCAAAAAGTAAATTTTTTTTTTAAATTGTCTCCCCTTTTTTTTTGTTTATAGCGCAACAAAAAAAAAAAAACGCAGAGGTGATCAAATACCACAAAAAGAAAGCTCTATTTGTGGGAAAAAATAGGGTGCAACGTCGCACGAACATGCAATTGTCAGTTAAAACAACGCAGTGCCTTACCCCAAAAAGTTCTCTGGTCAGGAAAGGGGTAAATTCTTCTGGGCTAAAGTGGCTAATAAGACATGTGGGCACTCACTAAAATTAGAAGAAAATAGGTTTAACCTTAAACTGCGTAAAGGATTATTTCCTGTAAGAAAGGCAAGGATGTGGAATTCCCTTCCACAGGTGGTGTTTTCAGCAGGGGGCATTGATAGTTTCAAAAAAGTATTAGATAAGCACATGCCAGGGCCTGGTAATTGAATTTGGGGGAACCCCCACGTCTTTTTTTTTCTATCAATGACTTTTCTCTGTATTGCCGGGAGCCAACAATTCATTATAGCCGCGAGTACTTTAAAATTATTTTTTTGTGCAGGGACAGTTCTAAGCATGGGAAACAAGCACTACTTTCAGCCATACAATACACACCCCCAGGTACAAAATTTAAAGGAATATTTCACTTTTATTGTTTCACTTTAAGCATTATTAAAATCACTGCTCCCGAAAAAACTGCTGTTTTTAAAACTTTTTTTTTGCATTGATACATGTCCCCTGGGGCAGGTCCCGGGTCCCAAAACATTTTTTATGACTATAACTTGCATACAAGCCTTTAAAATTAGCACTTTATATTTTTAATGTTCGTGTCCCATAGACTTTAACGGTGTTCATATGTTCGAACATATTTATTGCCTGTGCGCATGTTCTGATGCGAACCGAACTGGGGGGGTGTTCGGCTCATCCCGAATCAATAGTAATAAGTTATCATCCAAAGTGTACATACATGGGTTGGTGTCCTCTCATAGTACAGAGATCTGTCAGACAATGCTGATTGATAAGCCCTGTTCACATTGGCGTAATTTGACATGTCAAATCGCATTCCAAATCACAGCCTATTGCCAGCAATGGCACTGTCCCAATCGGTGTGACGCCGACTTTGCAGCGCCACACTGATTTCCAAAAGTAGTGCATGCACTACTTTTGGAGAACTTCGGGGGCGATTTCAATAAACATTTGTACGTGAACCCACACAAATGTCTTTCAAACCGCCCCCAAACTCACACTGAAATGGGGGTTTCAGCTCGCACAATTTCAAACCTGTGTTCAGTGTGAACGAAGAGTAAATATAGTTCTCATAAATGCTTTCATTGACTCTCTTTTTGTCCATTAAGTGTAAACCACTCTTTTACTCGTACTTCAAGCAGAGGCGTACCTAGGGTCTCCAGCGCCCTTGGTAAGAATCTGTATCGGGGCCACCCCGGCACTCCCCCCTCTTCATTAAAGAGTTCGAATTTTAGTTGTTTGTTTTTTTACATCAGTTTCCTTTCATTTTTAATTGTCTGCATATCCATTAAAGATAATGTTTAGGCTATATAGTCCCTTTTCAATTGTTTTTACTTTTGAAAAAAGATATTGAATATAAACATAGTAGTCAGATGAGATTTAGGATAAACACCTGGTATCACATTCAGAAGAAATAAAAAACCTTATAAATCTTAAAAGGTTTTATATTTTTTCTAAAATAACTCTTACATTTTTAAAAGCGCTAAATATAATAAAAGATTAGAATCTGTACAGTATCTATATTTTGCTTATGTTCCATATTGTGCTTAGCTTGGCTATCTAAAATTTCACTTTTCTCGCTTTAACTGTAATAAAATCTTCTACTATGACGTCTACATTAATCTGTGAAACCATTTTATGTTCGATTGATAATTAGTGTTGCTCACAAATTTTTCGCATTGCGAATATTCGCTACGAATATTGCATATTCGAGTATTCGCGAATAACTCGAATATTGCGGCGAATATTCGCTATGGCGAATATTCGTATTTTTTCTAATTTATTTTTAAAACAGATCACATCCTAGTGATCTCCATCGACGTCTAAAAGCATTGCTGGTATGATTACTTAGAGAGAGACCCTGGGCCGAGTAGCTGATGCGATTCTTTTATGTTGCCGAAAAATCGCATTGCGAATTTTCGGCAACATAAAAGAATCGCATCAGCTACTCGGCCCTTCTTTTGCATCAGAGCCAATCAGAATAACTCGAATATTCGGCAAAAGGAATATTGCGCGATATTCCTTTTGCCGAATATTCGAGTTATTCTGATTGGCTCTGATGCAAAAGAAGGGCGGAGAAGATAATCGCGCAATATTCCTTTTGCCGAATATTCGAGTTATTCTGATTGGCTCTGATGCGCCCTTCTTTTGCATCAGAGCCAATCAGAATAACTCGAATATTCGGCAAAAGGAATATTGCGCAATATTCCTTTTGCCGAATATTCTAGTTATTCTGATTGGCTCTGAGGCAAAAGAAGGGCGGAGAAGATAATCGCGCAATAGGAATATTGCGCGATTATCTTCTCCGCCCTTCTTTTCCCCCTTATTCTCCTTTCTTTTAAGTAGAGTTAGTGTAGAGTTAGTGTTTAGTGCATATTAGTTTAGTAATACAGGAAATGATCTCCGTTTATGAGAATTTCGCAATCATTTTCGCATTAGCGAAATTTTGCAAACATTTTTTTGGATAAAATATCACGAATATTCGATATTAGCGAATATTCGCGAATATTCTTCTATATATTCGCGCAATATCGCGAAATCGAATATGGTGTATTCCGCTCAACACTATTGATAATAAGGCAAGGCTGGTTAATCTTTCTTGGCTCATCGTAGAACATAGATAATTCTTTACTTGACTTTGCTAAAGCAGCGTTCACAAGATCCCACGGTCACTGGTATGTCACCACTATCATCATCATCATCATCATGTCATCTGGGCATGATGGGAATGTGATGTAATAAGGGGTGGGGTCCCCTAGGGTGGCATCACCCGGTGACCACAGCCCATGCCTATATAACGTGAACACGGCATTACAGCGGAAGAGGTTGTAGTGTCAACATTGCTAGAAGAGAAGAGGGAACAAGACGGCGGAGAAGACCGGGCCCCTGTGGTGGAGCCTGGAAGAAGAGAGAACAGAGAAGATGTTGAAGAAGTCCGGAAGAACAGAACAAGACAGCGGTGCCCCCCCGGCAGAAGAGAACAGAGAAGACTGCGTAGCATTGTGTGTTTGGGATCCTGCTTACTGTGTGCTACTGTCAGGGATCTGCCACTGATCCCCAGCACGTGCGCATGCGTGCGCGTACCCAGGTGCCAGCCCAGCAACACCAGCTGCCCTTACCTGCGCACCGGGGCGCCCCCGATGAGCGTGCGCGTGCGCCAATGGTGCGTGCGCTAGCACGAAGGGAGCACGTTAGCGCTAGTTTGGCGCCAATGTGCGTTTAACAGTCAGCCAGCTGCAGCAGCCTCTTACTGTCTGATCTGCAGCGTATGTGTGACCCAACCTGTACTCTGATTGAACCTGTTCCTGCACCGACCCGGCTCCGTCTGACTACCCAAATCTCTCCAGCCCGACCTTGGCCCGCCTTGACCTCGTCTACTGCTGTTACCGTTGCCAGACCTCCCTGCCTGAAAACTGACTACGCTTTGCCTACTGAACCCTCTGCCTGCCTACGTGTCTGACCCAGCCCGCCTGACCCAGCTTCTGTCTAACCCACGCTGTCCTAACACGGCTCTCTTCCAGCTCCAGAGTCGCTAGTCTTCTGCACCAGCTCCAGAGTCGCAAGCTTCTGCACCAGAGTCGCTGACTCTCTTCTTCTGCTTCAGCTACCCGGAAGGACCAGTGCAGTGCCCGATCCCTACCATCATCCAGGCACTCTTACCCTGCTGCGCTCCCGAGTCCGCTGTTCCAAATCCAGCGGCTCCCGAGCCAGAGTTGTACGAGAGGCCGCCTCCTGCGACTAGGCTCTGACGACCAGGTATGCCCTCATACCTAACAGCTACGTTTATCTCTGTGTAGTGATCTTGTCTTGTCCCCGACTACTCTTGTTTGCCTGTGACCCTTGGCCTGTCCCTTGTTTATCCTTGTCTGCTTGTCGCCCCGACTTTGGCTTAACCCTTCACTATCTCTTGTGTCCTGAGTGGCTGCTTCCCCTCACTCCCTATGGAGTGTGACCTAGGGGGCCCTGAGGGCCACGACCTGGATTCAGTTGCAGCTAAGGCCATCCTCACCACCAGAGGCTCTGGTGAATAACAGCTGGATCTTAGACTCCGCGCCCTGGGGAATCTTGGGCTCAAGCTTCCTGTGGGATCCCTGTTTGAGCTCCAGTGGACCTGTCCTCCATATCCACTCTGTGGTCCATCCGCAGCAGTCTGCCATAGGGTTCACTACCTTGTGGTGCACTCCTGACTCCAACAGGGTGCATCTGTCATCTGGCCACAGGTGACCTGACACGGACTAATAAATTACTTGAAAAACCTGTTGTTACAGACTCACCTGGGATAGAGGCTTTTGGAGGGGACTGAATGCTAACCTCTTGCCTTGCGATCATGGGCCCTGCCATTTGGGGGAACGGTGCTCTTTGTGAGCTGTATGCCTGAGGACCCTGTATATGCCATGTTAGAGTGACTGATTCATACTGTTGGGACATACAGTGTAAGGAGATGCTAATGCCCCTCCAGCCATCTGTTTGTTCTCTGTGCTAATTGTCCCTGCTATTGTGTGATGATATCCTATGTTTACACTTAAGATAATGTGTATTGTATAGCAGGTGAGTGAGGAGATGTGACGTCTACCCTGAAAGGTCATATCTATGAGTCACCTAGTCTGGGTAAATGATTAGTTAATTAGCTCATGTTCATGTATGTTCTGGTTAGCTGCTCTTTAAACTGTATATTAGGTTGTACTCTTGGTTCTATTAAACACTCCATGTTCAGCAGACAAACAAGTCCTGTCTCATTGTGTGCTTGTGAGCAGCTGGAATATCTGATATCTATATCCAGACTGATAGGAAGCGGTATATGATGGAAGCATGTAAGTGGAGTATGGGACGTTCCGTTACACCTGTGTAGTGTGTTCTTTTTATTTAACATTTTTCCCTGAGGTGAATGAGTAGGGGTATGATGTACCCCATACTCATTCACATAGGGTGGGGGGCAGGTATCTGGGGCCCCCTTAAAAAGGGGTCTCTGTATTCTGATAAGCCTCCCACCCGCAGACCCCAACAACCAACGACCAGGGTTGTTGGGAAGAGGCCCTTGTCCCCATCAACATGGGGAAAACGGTGCTTTGTGGTGGGGGCAAAGTGCCCCCCTGCCCCAAAGCACCCACCTCCCATGTTGAGGGCATGCGGTCTGGTACGGTTCAGGAGGGGGCGCTCGCTCGTCCCCACCCTCATTCCTGACCGGCCGGGCAGCGTGCTCGGATAAGGGTCTGGTATGGATTTTGGGGAACCGCCACGCTGGTTTTTCAGCGTAGGTGTTCCCCCTTAAAATCCATATCAGACCTAAGGGCCTGGTATGCTTCTGAAGGGGAACCCACAATGGCGCAGAGTTTCCCTTTATGATCAGCGTAACAAAAACCCATGATGGTGTTTTATTTAACCACTTCCATACTACGCCTATTCTGGCACTTCTCTCCTTCATGTAAAAATCATATTTTTTTTTACTAGAATTACTCAGAACCCCAAACATTTTATGTTTTTTTTTAGAAGACATCCTAGGGAATAAAGTGGCGGTCATTGCAATGTTTTATCTCCAATGGTATCTGTGCAATCATTTTTATAACACCTTTTTTTGAAAAGAAGTAAGGTTTCATGAACTAAAAAATAACAAAACATTAAAGTTAGCCCAATATTTTGGGATAATGTGAAACATGATGTTACACCAAGTAAATAGATACCTAACTTGTCACGCTTTAATATTGCACACACTCATGGAATGGCGCCAAACTTTGGTACTTAAAAATCTCCATAGGTGACGCTTGAATTTTTTTTACGGGTTAGCAGTTTAGAGTTGCAGAGAAGGTCTAGTGCTAGAATTATAGCTCTCGCTGTAACGCACGCGGCAATACCTCACATGTGTGGTTTGAAAGGCATTTACATATGTAGACAGGACTTACATGCATGCTCGCTTCTGAGCGCAAGCTACTAGGGACAGGGGCGTTTTAATTAAAAAAAAAATTTACTTTTTTTTTATTACTTTTATTCCTATTACAAGGAACGTAAACATCCCTTGTAATAGGAATAGTGTGTGACAGGTCCTTTTTATGGAGAGAGGCGGGGTCAATAAGACCCCATATCTTTCTTTCAGGCTGGAAAGCATGAGATCGGGAAAAAAAATTCACTGATCTCATGCTTTCAGCCACGATTGCGGCTTTGTTTATGTTTATGTATTTAAATCTCTATGCTCCTCTATGCTTCTCATTCGGCGGCGGCCGATTTGTTCACCGATATCCCCCACTGAAGTCCAGAATGTCATATGACATCCTACAGTACGGAAGTGGTTAAAATTTGCCTTGGACCCATGGTCGGTGCTACCACTAGGCAGCCGCCTAGGGTGCACTGGAGAGAGGCGGGGGAGTTTTTAGGGTTGTCCCGATACCGATACTGGTATCGGTATCAGGACCGATACTGAGTATTTGCGGGAGTACTTGTACTCCCGCAAATCCCCTGATACCTAAATAGAATACTCCCCCCCCCCCAGGCGCCGTCGCCGCCGCAAAGCCCCTATAGACATGCCCCTTCTCGGGATTGGACGGATCTGTCCAATCCCGAGCAAGGGGGAGTGTCTATGCACGGATCCGTGTATAGACACTCCCCCTTGCTCGGGATTGGACGGATCCGTCCAATCCCGAGAAGGGGCGTGTCTATACATGGCGAGGCGCGCATTACAAGTATACAAACGAAAGCTTGTAATGCGCGCTGTATTGCATGGGGATTAACCCGGCAGCAGCTACTACAGGTATGGGGGACAGGACATGGCTGCAATATGTGGGGGACAGGACATGGCTGCAATATGTGGGGGACGTACATGGCTGCATCTGTGGGGGACATGGCTGCATATGTGGGGGCCAGGACATGGCTGCAATATGGGGGACAGGACATGGCTGCAATATGTTGGGGACAGGACATGGTTGCAATATGTTGGGGACAGGACATGTCTGCAATATGTGGGGGACATGGCTGCATATGGGGGGGACAGGACATGGCTGCAATATGGGGGACAGGACATGGCTGCAATATGTGGGGGACAGGACATGGCTGCAATATGTGGGGGACATGCATGGCTGCAATATGTGGGGGACATGGCTGCATATGTGGGGGACATGCATGGCTGCATCTGTGGGGGGACATGGCTGCAATATATGTGGGGGGACATGGCTGCAATATATTTGGGGGGACATGGCTGCAATATGTGGGGGGGACGTGGCTGCATTTGGGGACACATTTAAAAAAAAGTATCGGTATTCGGTATCGGCAAGTACATGAAAAAAAGTATCGGTACTTGTACTCGGTCCTAAAAAAAGTGGTATCGGGACAATCCTATTTGTTTTTTGTTGCTGCAGATTTTCCCAGCTGCAGCTGAACTAGGCTGATTGGCCTAACAAAACAGTTGTGATTTGGCTCTAAGTTCCTTTCCTAGTGCCTTCATGGTAGCATATGCATGGATTGTGTGCTGCCATGGATAGTCATCAGGAAAGGAAAAATACAGAGCGGTAAGTATTTAATTTTTCCTTTTTACTGCAGTGGTTCTCAGCCTCAGTCCTCAAGTACCCCCGACAGGACATGTTTTGTGGATTTACAGTATCTTATCTAGAATTGCTGTCCAAACTACTAAGCCATTTACTGTCTTTTAAAGCACATGTGGAAGATGAAGGAAAACCTACAAACATGGTCTGTTGGGGGAACTGGAGGACAGGCTTGAAGCGCTGATTTAGAGCACTGTGCTAAAATCTAGCTCAAGGCAATCCTATTCTAAATGTGGGTGTTTGAGGGAAGCCAAGTAAGTGTTAGAACCCCTGCTTGTCTTTTTTGGTTGGGCTTTGTGCCCCTTTTCGTAAAATTGGCTTCACTTCCTGTCACACAGCTTAACAGGAAGTGAGGGTAAAACCCTACCAATGTCTTTTCTTGGGGACACACAGGTCAATCTAACTAGTGTCCCCATTAAGCAAATTGCACTCCAGCACTTTGTTGTGTACACCCCAAATGATTAGGTAGTTTTGGATTTAGTAAAAGAAAACACAAGTACAAGTGTAGTCGCTGAAAATCTGAGTGGAAGCACTGATGATTTAACATCCAATCATGTAGAAGCAACGTTTTTTTTTTGTTCTTTTCTTTCTTGCTTGTTCATCGCTAGCAATTGCACTTGTAGTGCAAAGTGGATTTGCCTTTAGTAAATGGACCCCAAAGTCCAAGATCCCTAATAATTTGGGGTGTACACAGCAAAATGCTAGAGTGCACCTTACATAATGGGAAACTATTTAGATTGATCTGTGTGTCCCCAAGAAAAGACATTAGTAGGATTTTACACTCACTTCCTGTTTGGCTGTGACAGAAAGTGAATGAATTTGAAGTAGAAAGTGACAAAATTTGGGAGGTGTCTTCACCCTATCAGGGGTGCAGACATCCCCAAAAAAGAGCAAACTTATAATCCCTCTACACTCTACACTCTAGCCCAAAGCAAAACTAAGAAAGGATTTAATTTAGTTTAAATTTGCAAAGAAACATTCCTCAGATCAACTGTGATGCATGTCAATGGCCCATTTAGCCCTTGTTTAATAGAAAACACCAGTTGCCCTTCACTATAAACATTCGTTAGTCCAATTCTGGAAATCTGCATCTGCTTTACTATCACTTTCCCTAAAAATTGGGTTCCTGCACGTAGATTTCATGACCATCGTGTATTGGATATGCGCATATGTGGTTCTTGGAAAGCGGTGGCCAGCACACAGGTATGACATCACGCCCCTACAGGAAGTTGCTTTTACTGCTGCTAAGGTCTCTGAGAAAGGGATGATAATTATTTGCAAATTAAGAAAATTGTTTATTTTACATTGGGTGGTGTTTTTGGGGGTCCCTACACACATTCATACATATTAGCAACGCTGTATCCTGGCCTATTGGCATGGTTATATTTTCTTTTTTTTTTTCATTTTGGGTAGAATAAGGGAGGGTTATAGCCCCTGTCAGTTTATTTTTTACCATCCCTGTCCAATTGCAGAGATTTCCCTTCACTTCCTGCCCCATAGCTAAACAGGAAGTGAGAGAAAAACTATGCAAATTAAGGGAATCCAATGCCCCCCCCCAGGGCCCTCAGAACTAGTGTCCCGCCCCCCCAAACATTTCAGGGTGGGTCTTAAAAAACAGTGTGTGGCCTTGACAGGAAGGGGTGGGTCAAATTTAAATTAGGAGGTTTAGTCAGGCCTAGGGCAGCACAAAACCTAAATACACTACTGCAGATCCGATGTACAGCATGTTTTTAGATTGTGGGAGGAAACCCATGCAGGCACAGGGAGAACATGCAAACTCCAGGCAGATGGTGTCATGGGCGGGATTCGAACCAGTGACCCTTTTTGCTGCTAGGTGAAAGTGCTATCCACTACACCACTTTGCTGAATGAACATGTTTCTAGAGATGTAGGTTCTTGTGTCCACTTGTGAAAATACAAGTGGGTCATCGCTAGGGATGAGCCGAACACACCCGCCCCGGTAGGGATAAGCTTTATGTTCGAGTGAACAGCGAACAATTTGGGGTGTTCGAAAAGCAGCGGAGCACCCTTTAAAAGTCTATGAGAGAGAATGATAGAATGTTAATTTAAAAGGTTAGTATGCAAGTTAATGTTTGGTGTCCCGAGTCCTGCCCAAGGGGTGATGTATCAATGCAATAAAAAGGTTTAAAAATTTTTTTTTTTCAGGAGCATTGATTTTTACAATGCTTAACCACTACATATGACGTCCTGGAATTCAGATATCCTTTTTTACAGGCGGCGATTGTTCGCACCATAAAAATGATCAATGGACATCCCTCCCCCTCCCGCCACCATTCGATGCTTCTCGGGGCTCTCCCGTGCTATCGGAGGCCCGGAGAACTAATCGGCCACCACGAATGAAGAGCATAGAGATAGAGAAAAACATAAACATAAACAAAGGTAAAAAAAGTGCAAAACTTAAAAAAATTACGTAAAAAAAATAAATTAAAACACACCTGTCCCTAGAAGCGAACGTGCAGGTAAATCCCGCCTACATATGTAAACGCTGTTCAAACCATACATGTGAAGTATCGCCGCGTGCGTTAAAGCGAGAGCAATAATTATAGCACTAGACCTCCTATGTAACTCTAAACTGGTAGCCTGTAATAAAAATTAAAGCATTGCCTGTGGAGATTTTTAAGTACCGAAGTTTGCCACCATTCCATGAGTGGGTGCAATATTAAAGCGTGACAAGTTAGGTATCTATTTACTCGGTGTAACATCATCTTTCACATTATCCCAAAAAATTGGGCCAACAGGTTTTTTCCCCCAAAAAAGTCATTTAAAAAATGTTTGCACAAATACGTTGGAGATAAAAAGTTGCAACGACCGCCGCTTTATTCCCTAGGGTATAATAAGCTGCGCTGCGTGAACTGATTGACCAAAATATGCATTAGTGATTGATAATAACATGTGCACACATAAATAACATGGCACCGATACTGACAGATCTGTCACATTCCAAACTACAATTACACAATGCCTTGACCTCAATCCACATTATCTAGACAGACGTACTGTCTCTGAAACCTGGGCATCAATACATTCCTAAACATAATTTGCATGCAAATTCAGCACATCTGAATGGAGACTTTAACACATTGTTTTAAACACAATGAATCACACAATCAAAAGGTCTATCAGGCCCCGATGCAATTAACACCTTTCCACAGAATGTGTCCACACATTTAAGAGCCAACCTCACTTAACATTTCAATAGCCAGAGCTAAGCATTGAATAAGCTTGTAATGTCCCTCTCCTGTGTAACAGATGTCAAGTAAGAACACCTTTGTACCATAGACAATGTATTGTCTAGGAGTAGATGCAATTAACACCTTTTCAACAGAATGAAGGGTATTTCACAAGCCGGCTTCACTTAGCATTTCAAAAGCCTATTATACAGAGGGGTGAGTCACTGTCTTGTAGACCTGGTCTCAAGTCAAAATGAACTCCTTGTAATATTCCAGTCCTGCAATATGAATTATTATTAATGTCCCATTTCATGTAATATACGAACCATGATCCCATTACCCACCCTACACCCAAAGGGCACAGGGTGGACTCAAACCCTGGAATCATTAGTGTCCCTGGCACAGGAGTATCTCTCATCCTTCCAAAGACTCTGGTTGTCAACGGTTCATTCCGTTACACAAACCATATAAAAAGTGATAATAAAAATATTAAGATATTCAAGTGTTAATATGGTGTTGAAATCTTATGTGATGCCAAGGTATATCAAAAAAGTGCCAAGAATATTCCAGGAAACCGTGTCTGATAGCAGGATAGAAGAAAGCCTCCAATTCTTATATCATGTCTGCTTACCGACTTAAATTGATCTCTGATAGTTGAGATCGCATGCGCATGTTGCTCATCAGCCCTGCTGCTTCCTAGGAATTCCTGTGTGTAATATCCACCTTTATGTTCACAAATGGGTCTCGAGCAAGTCACCCCGCACAAAATTGGCCCAGAAGGAAAAGAAAGGATGCCAACATAGAGTAGTACCGTAAGGTATAAAAACAGTTTAATAAGATACTGATGCACTCACATTTTAGTAGAATAAAATTAGCGTTCATGCAGCGCAGCTTATTATATATTTGTTTTGATAGTATGTTTTATCTGACATTCTTTGCTGCAGCAGCATTCTCACTTATTAATTTCAATATTCAGAACTAATTTGGACTATTCATCATTATTAGTTCTAGATTCTAGACCTGCGCAGTACATTTTCCATAATTAATCCCTAGGGTGTCAGCTAAAAAAATATATATAATGTTTGGGGGTTCTGAGCAATTTTCCAGAAACAAAATATAATTTTTACATGAAGGAGAGAAGTGTCAGAATAGGCACGGTATGGAAGTGGTTAAAGTGAAACAATAGAAGCGAAATTTTCCTTTAAACTTCGTACCAGGGGGTGTCTATAGTATGCCTGTGAAGTAGTGCATGTTTCCAATGCTTAGAACTGTCCCTGTACAAAATGTAATTTCTGAAAAAAAAAAAAAATTAAAAGTACTCGTGGCTATAAAGAATACAGAGAAAAGTCATTGATTTAAAAAAAAGCATGGGGGTCCCCCCAAATTCAATTACCAGGCCCTTCAGGTCTGGTATGTATATTAACCACTTAAGGACCGCCTCCTGCACATTTACGTCTGCAGAATGGCATGGCTGGGCACATGCACGTACAGGTACGTCCTGTGCTAGTGCCGAGCCGTGGGTCGCGGGCGCGCGTCCGCGGTGCGCTCCCGTGACCCGGTCCGAAGCTCCGGGACCGCGGGACTCGTGGACCCGATCGCCGCTGGAGTCCCGCAATCGGTCCCCTAAGCTGAAGAACTGGGAGAGCCGTGTGTAAACACGGCTTCCCCGTTCTTCACTGTGGTGGCGTCATCGATCGTGGTGGTCCCTTTTATAGGGATACACTATCGATGACGTCACACCTACAGCCACACCCCCCTACAGTTGTAAACACACATTAGGTCACACATAACCCCTTCAGCACCCCCTTGTGGTTAACTCCCAAACGGCAAATGTAATTTTCACAATAAACAATGCATTTTAAATGCATTTTTTGCTGTGAAAATGACAATGGTCCCAAAAATGTGTCAACATTGTCCAAAGTGTCCGCCATAATGTTGCAGTCACGAAAAAAATCGCTGATTGCTGCCATTAGTAGTAAAAATGTGAATACCTCTATGAGAGTGGGATTTTCAGGGCAACAATAATAAGGGGTGACGACTAGGTCATAGAAAAATACAAATTTATTACAAAATTAATTACATAGACTAAATAATGCACTTTAAACAATATCAAAAAGATTATATTTAAAACCATGCTTGTAGAGAAATGCTGTACATCATCCCACGCCCCAGGACAAGGCTAAGGGCAGGGACGGTTATTCCAACGCGTTTCAAAATTATCTTCATCAGGGAAAGTTGTACAGTTATTTTCTCTATAACAACAAGACACAAAATTAAGTATGGAAACAAGTAAGCTAAACCAGAGCAGATTAAATAAGCTAAACGAGAGAAAAATAAAAAAATAACATAATTATACAAATGGATACAGGACAGTACACTGTGGATGCATACATGAGAGACAAGAGGCCAAAAATAGGCAGGGGGTCTAAGGGAGAAAGGAGAAAATGATCTTAAAAAAGAAAAGAACTCACCCTTTCTACACAACACTCCTGCATTTATCCCAGTACAGATATGAATATCCCAAAACCACCGTAGCGGCAGAGTCGGATGGTGCCCTATGCGTCCAAGAAAAGGCTGTCTCCCATCTCCAGGGACCCCCACACCATGGGGGGTGGAAAAATAATATGAGTAAATTCAACTTACTGATCAGCATTAGAACCAAAGTATTCCCAGCTGTAATGGTCAAACAAAACATATGAGTGATTGTTGTTTTTAAAGGGCGCTAAGTAAACAAAAATATATATATATAAAGACAAAAAAGTCTATATAGAAACCACCCAGTGTATAGAAAGACAAGAAGGGGGCTATAAGAAAACGGGGAAGGAAACTCACCAATTGTAGGGAGAAAAAGAAACTCCAATCACTCCGGGTTTGGCCAGAAAGCAATCTCAGCAGGAAAAATCCAGAGAGGAAGCTAATGAAAGCTGGATGGGAAAGACTGTATGTGTCCTTCCAAATCTTCAAATGATAGAAAAAGGTGTGCTGAATCAAAACCCCCCTGACGTCCTTAAATACTTACCTGGGCACAGGTGATAGGCTCCCAAACTCCACCCCTACCTCATTGTCCACAAAAAAGACGTCAAATTCCTATGTATAGGTGGAATTGCTTAATGATAATTGATGCAGAGAACGCCTTAGCGTCCCTGCATCAATCACGTACATCACGTTCACAACACAGGCATCATCGCGTCCAGCTGACATCACGTCAGCGTGACGCTGCCCATATGTGTCTTATTCAAAACGGACATTTCCGGAATCCCACAAGACCGAAAGACCCTGTCTGTCAGTGCGTCATCCTCGGTGTATCCGGCAGGCATTGGTGTCTGCACAGAAGGTCAAACTACACCAGACGTTTGTTTGTTTTGCAACTTGAAGCAAAACAAAGAACAAAAGACAGAAAACAGGATAAAAAGAGAAAAAACAGAAAAATGGAAAAAGGAAAAAAGGGGGGATTAACTTAGACACTTGTATGAATCATATATAGTGCCATATTTTAAATGAGGGAAAGATCTCAATATCATTCAACATTTAAACGGGCAGAGTTTGAGAACCAACGATGGTATACGTATCCCTGTGTATCCAGGACAAGGGAACGATGATATGTTCACCTCATAAAAAAGGGGAAAGATGGGAGATTGGGGCCCCCATCATTCAAAGAAAGGAGAATAAACGTCACCACTGCCGGGGGGAAAGCCCCCGGGACATAAATCGCCCGGAGGGCTGATAGAGCACAAAGGTGCTATTCTCCCCCGGCAGTGGATGGAGAGAGGTCCCCCAGGAGGGAGACATGTCCAAGACACAAAAGGGAACCCGCCAATGCTCAGCCATAGACGGAAAGGGGCATAACATATCCAAAGATATTAAAAAAATGGGGGAAGCCTCAGTATCAAATGGGATGCATCCACATAGCACCACGTATAACCAAACTTTAAACCTACATTACACCAAGAGAATTTGGAGTATATATTGAAAAATACATTTGAATTAGCAACATTGCAAGAAAAAATACACACTTATAAATAACAAATCCCAGTTTTCTCAAGTCCCGGAAGTGACATAACCCATTAGAGTCCGGGTATCAAAGGGGCATCCCACAGATGTACAGATCCATCTGGGGAAGGGTGGGGGAAACATCCCAAGGGGAAAGGGAGTGGGGAGAAGAAGGAAAGAGGAGAGGGAAATGAGGAGGAAGAATAGTTACCTCATTGTCCAAAAAGAATATAGATAACAATAGAAAATATATAGGGGCCTCAAACAAAACACCACACTAATGCTAATCGGTTTTGCCAGAACTAAAGCCCTCAAGAAAGGGCCTAAAACTCTCCATTTCATTAAGTCCCGGTGGAGTTGTAGCTTTAAGGCGTCGAATCCAGCGCATTTCGCGCTGGAGGAGAACCTTATTCCAATCCCCCCCACGAAGAGGGATATGTAGTCTATCCAGGACTGTAAAGTTAACTTTGGGCATATGATACCCATGTTCCTTGGCCACATGTCTCCCAAGGGGCAGATATAAATTGCCTATCCCCATTGCATGCATGTGTTTTTCAACTCTCTTCTGAAGGGGCTGTTTGGTCTTTCCCACATAGAATGCGTTGCATTGACACTGCATCAGATATACAACCCCCCGTGTTTTACAATTGGCATAGTGTTTAAGGGCAAAGGTCTCTCCATTGGGCAATGCCAATGTAGTTCTTCTTCCTATGACCTTGCACTGAGAACATTGCCCACACGGGAATGTTCCATAGGTCTTACATGGATCCTTCTTGGTATTTCCCTTATATTCACTTTGAACCAACATGGTCCCGAGTGAATTGGCTCTTTTGAAGGTAAGTTGTGGTTTATCTGAAATGAGATTCCGAAGAATAGGATCTTCTGTGAGTATGGGCCAGAATTTGGAGATAACTTTCCTTATCCGTGTGTGTTCGTTTGAAAAACACAGAGTAATTCTCGAATTCTGCTCTTCAGAATTGGTAGGATGGAGCTTGGTTTTAAAAATCAAGCTCCTCCTATTTATATCTTTAACTCTATTGAACGCTTTCTTAAGGCAAGTTTTTGTATAGCCTCTGGCGAACAAACGAAGAGCCAAGGCATCACATTGATTGTGAAAGTCATTGTCCAAAGAACAGTTTCTCCTAATCCTAAGGAATTGGCTATAGGGGATTGATTTTTTTAGAGGTTCCGGATGAAAACTGGTAGCGTGTAGTATTGTGTTGCCCGCTGTCTCTTTTCGAAAGAGAGTGGAGTTGATTATACCCTCTGAATCTTTTTTGATGGTAATGTCCAAGAAGCTGATTTCTGACTGACTATGGGACATTGTAAAGAAGAGATTAAAGTCATTATGGTTCATGAGCTTCAATAGCTCAGCTAGACCATCTTCCGGTCCGTCCCAAATAATAAAAATATCATCTATGTAGCGCTGCCACATAAGAATGTTGGCAGCGCACATAGATGCATTCTCTCCCAGGAGGAAATCCCGCTCCCACTCCCCCAGGTACAGGTTGGCATAGGAAGGTGCACAGCACGTTCCCATTGCCACACCCTGTACCTGGAGGTAGTGGGAGCCCTGGAAGAGAAAGGTATTATGATGCAAAATAAATTCCAACATGGTTAGAATAAATGTATTAAACTTCCAGTCAGTAGTTGGCCGTTGTTTCAAAACCTGCCCAACAGCCTTCAGTCCCAAATCATGGGGAATGCTGTTGTATAGGGTTTCAACATCTATAGTAACCAACCAAGCATCTCCGGGAATGGTCAGATCCTCAAGCATCTGTAGCAGATGTATTGTATCTTTTGTGTATGAGGGTAGATCAAGAACGTGTGGTCTTAAATATTGATCTATGACTTGGCTCACCCCTTCTGAGATAGAGCCATTGCCGGAGATAATTGGTCTTCCTGGAGGGTCTGAAAGGCTCTTGTGGACTTTAGGCAGGGCATACATAGTGGTTGCCTAGGGTGTTGAATACGAATGAATTCCCAGAGGTCTTTAATGATCACTCCTCTATAGAAGAAATCATCCACAAGGGAGTAAAAATCTTTATTGAAACCATCGGCCTGGGCCGGGGAAATCTTCCGATAACATTGTTTGTTATTTAGGATTTTTAGGCACATCCTCTCATAGTTGGTGTTGTCCATAAGGACAACATTACCCCCTTTGTCGGAGGCCTTTATTGTCACCCCTGGGAGATTCCTCAAAGTTTTAAGTGCATGTTGTTGTGCTGGGCTTAGATTAGAGTGAACATTTTCCTTTTTCATTACTTCTAGCTCTTTAGAAGTCTGCCTGACGAAGAGGGAAATAGCTGGGTTTTGGTTCAACAATGGGAACTTATTTGATTTCCGTTTGAATTTCACTTTATGATCTTTCTGTTCCTGGTACTCTTCTTCTACCTCCTCCAAAATCTCATTGTCCCAGGCTCCATCAAGGGTGGAGTTTTCCTGCAGCAGGAGATTGAGATCCCTGAGAGCTCTAAAATCTGCTGCTTTAAGGTTGGGTGCTAAATCTTTGGTATGGTCTACATGTTTGGCGTATAGGCTCTTATAAAAAAGCCTACGAGCAAAGAGGTAGACATCTTTGACTGCATCAAAGGTGTCCATGCCACTATTCGGACAAAAAGAGAGCCCGAAAGATAATACTTCATGTTCTATGGAAGTCAGATTGTGTGACGAAAGATTTATGATATTGAGGCCCCCTCCTGTCCCTTCAGGGAAATTGGGGGGATTTCCATTAGTGTTGGGGGTGCCAGCGGGTTCCCCCTCTTGTCCAAAAAATTATCGAGTATTGTCCGTGGGACTTTGGAAATAGTCCCAGTATCCTTTTTTGGGAATAACCTATTCCTACTGGTAGGAGAGAAGTGTCAGAATAGGCACGGTATGGAAGTGGTTAAAGTGAAACAATAGAAGCGAAATTTTCCTTTAAACTTCGTACCAGGGGGTGTCTATAGTATGCCTGTGAAGTAGTGCATGTTTCCAATGCTTAGAACTGTCCCTGTACAAAATGTAATTTCTGAAAAAAAAAAAAAAAATTAAAAGTACCCGTGGCTATAAAGAATACAGAGAAAAGTCATTGATTTAAAAAAAAGCGTGGGGGTCCCCCCAAATTCAATTACCAGGCCTGGTAAGTATATTAACCACTTAAGGACCGCCTCCTGCACATTTACGTCGGCAGAATGGCATGGCTGGGCACATGCACATACAGGTACGTCCTGTGCTAGTGCCGAGCCGTGGGTCGCGGGCGCGCGTCCGCGGTGCGCTCCCGTGACCCGGTCCGAAGCTCCGGGACCGCGGGACTCGTGGACCCGATCGCCGCTGGAGTCCCGCAATCGGTCCCCTAAGCTGAAGAACTGGGAGAGCCGTGTGTAAACACGGCTTCCCCGTTCTTCACTGTGGTGGCATCATCGATCATGGTGGTCCCTTTTATAGGGATACACTATCGATGACGTCACACCTACAGCCACACCCCCCTACAGTTGTAAACACACATTAGGTCACACATAACCCCTTCAGCACCCCCTTGTGGTTAACTCCCAAACGGCAAATGTAATTTTCACAATAAACAATGCATTTTAAATGCATTTTTTGCTGTGAAAATGACAATGGTCCCAAAAATGTGTCAACATTGTCCAAAGTGTCCGCCATAATGTTGCAGTCACGAAAAAAATCGCTGATTGCTGCCATTAGTAGTAAAAAAAAATAATAATAAAAATGCAATAAAATTATCCCCTATTTTGTAAACGCTCTAAAACTAGGGTTGTTCCGATACCGATACCAGTATCGGTATCGGGAACGATTCAGAGTATTTGTGGGAGTACTTGTACTCCCGCAAATACCCCCGATACCTAAATAGAATATTTCCCCCCCGCCGCCGCCGCCGCATACCGCAAAGCCGCCGCGTTAACCCCGTGCATTACAGCGCAGCACTATACAGGCATCTTTCGTTTGAATACTCCTAATCCCTGCTGCGCCATGCATAGACACCCCCCTTCTCGGGATTGGACGGATCCGTCCAATCCCGAGCAAGGGGGAGTGTCTATGCACGGAGCCGTGTATAGACACTCCCCCTTGCTCGGGATTGGACGGATTCGTCCAATCCCGAGAAGGGGAGTGTCTATGCATGGCGCGGCAGGGATTAGGAGTATTCAAACGAAAGATGCCTGTATAGTGTGGCGCTGTGATGCACAGGGTTAACGCGGCAGCAGCAGCGGCAGTGGCGGTGGCATCAGCATCATCTACCACTAGGTATGGGGGACATGACATGGCTGGATATGTGAGTTACATGACATGGCTGTATATGTGAGGGACATGACATGGCTGCATATGTGAGGGACATGACATGGCTGCATATGTGAGGGACGTGACATGGCTGCATATGTGAGGGACGTGACATGGCTGGATATGTGAGGGACGTGACATGGCTGCATATGTGAGGGACATGACATGGCTGGATATGTGAGGGACATGACATGGCTGCATATGTGAGGGACATGACATGGCTGCATATGTGAGGGACATGACATGGCTGCATATGTGATGGACATGACATGGCTGCATATGTGAGGGACAGGACATGGCTGCATATGTGAGGGACATGACATGGCTGCATATGTGAGGGACATGACATGGCTGGATATGTGAGGGACGTGACATGGCTGCATATGTGAGGGACATGACATGGCTGGATATGTGAGGGACATGACATGGCTGCATATGTGAGGGACATGACATGGCTGCATATGTGAGGGACATGACATGGCTGCATATGTGATGGACATGACATGGCTGCATATGTGAGGGACAGGACATGGCTGCATATGTGAGGGACATGACATGGCTGCATATGTGAGGGACAGGACATGGCTGCATATGTGAGGGACAGGACATGGCTGCATATGTGAGGGACAGGACATGGCTGCATATGTGGGGGGACATGGCTGGATATATGTGGGGGACATGGCTGCATTTGGGGACACATTTAATAAAGTATCGGTATTCGGTATCGGCGAGTACATGAAAAAAAGTATCGGTACTTGTACTCGGTCCTAAAAAAGTGGTATCGGGACAACCCTACTATAAACTTTGCACAAACCAAACGATAAACGCTTATTACGTTTTTTTTTTTTTTTACCAAAAATAGGTAGAAGAATACGTATCGGCCTAAACTGAGGAAAAAAAATAAATATTTTTTTATATATTTTTGGGGGATATTTATTATAGCAAAAAGTTAGAAATATTGAATTTGTTTCAAAATTGTCGCTCTATTTTTGTTTATAGCGCAAAAAATAAAAACCGCAGAGGTGATCAAATACCACCAAAAGAAAGCTCTATTTCTGGGAAAAAAAGGACGCCAATTTTGTTTGGAAGCCACGTCGCACGTCCGCGCAATTGTCTGTTAAAGCGACGCAGTGCCGAATCTCAAAACCTGGCTGGGTCCTTTAGCTGCCTAAAGGTCCGGGTCTTAAGTGGTTAAGGGGAACCCTGCGTCAAATTAAAAAAAAATTAAATGGGGTTCCCCAAATATCCATACCAGGCCCTTCAGGTCTGGTGTGGATTTTAAAGGGAACTCCACCCCAAATTAAAAAAAATGGCGTGGAGTTCCCCCCAAAAATCCACACCAGACCCTTTATCCGAGCATGCAAACTGGCAGGCCGCAGAAAAAGAGGGTGGGACGAGAGAGCCCCCCTCCTGAACCGTACCAAGCCACATGCCCTCAACATGGGAAGGATGCTTTGGGGGTCTGTGACTACATGGACTTCATGGGGACTTCCCTATAAAAGAACTGTCAGAAGAACAGAAGCATCACTCCGCGGGAACTTCACATGGAAGCAGGTCGTCCGGAGAACCAAGCGGGGAAGAAGAAGCCAGAGCAAGATGCAGACGAGAAGACCGAAGGAAGAAGCAGAGGAAGAACAAGATGGAGGAAGAAACTCGAAAGCAGAAAAGAAGAAGCCAAAGCAAGATCCGGACTAGAAGACCGAAGGAAGAAGCAGAGGAAGAATAAGATTGAGGAAGAAACCCAAATGCAGAAAAGAAGAGAATGGAAGAAGAAGACATTATTAAAGGAATTGTCTTTTTTGAAATTGTTGACGCTTGTTTTGTGAAATGGGAGAGGTACAATGTACCCCATTACCATTTCACACAGGGGGCGGGATCTGTGGGTCCCCTTTGTTAAAGGGGTCTTCCAGATTCGATAAGCCCCCCCGCCCGCAGACCCCCACAACCACCGGGCAAGGATTGTGGGAATGAGGCCCTTGTCACCATCAACATGGGGACAAGGTGCTTTGGGGGGGACCCCAAACCATCCTCCCCATGTTGAGGGCATGTGCCCTGGTACGGTTCAGGAGGGGGGGGTGCTCTCTTTCCCCCCCTCTCTCCTGCGGCCTGCCAGGTTGCATGCTCGGATAAGAGTGGATTTTTGGGGGAAACTCCACGCCATTTTTTTTAAATTTGGGGTGGAGTTCCACTTAAAATCCATACCAGACCTGAAGGCCCTGGTATGGGTATTTGGGGGGAACCCAACGTAATTGTTTTCTTAAATTTGACGCAGGGTTCCCCTTATTATCCATACCAGACCTGAAGGGCCTGGTAATTAAATTTGAGGGGACCTCCACGCTTTTTTTTTTTTAGCAATGACTGTTCCACGAGTGATTTTAGGACAAAAGCCCATTAACCTTTAGAATTAACACTTTTGATTTCTCCCATAGACTTCTAAAGGGTGTTCTGCGGCTTCTACCATTTACATATTTATTTTTGCATTACGCCCGTCTGCTGCGCCAGTTCACACGCTCAATTATACATTTTTCCGGTGCACCAATTGAGGCATGAACCGGCGCAGCGCATTGTTCATAGAAAAACAGGCCCAGTATTCTTTCCCATATGTGAAGAAGGCAGAGAAATCTGAAGTCTATTTGTCGCATCAAAGTTTGTGCTCCAAAAGCATTATCCTCATTATAATTTGTACGATCTGTCATGTCATTTAGTAGGTAAAACATTTTTTTTACAGACTTTTTTTAGGGTGCTAATTGCTCTCTGTTTGAATGACCACCTTGTATCACTGTGACCTTTTAAACTAACTTCAAGTTTCTGCATTAAAACCTGCCATCTTCCTGTGGAAACATTGAAAAATTTGAAGATTTGCTGTACAGTTCGAAAGAATGTTAACATCATCGGTACTGCTCGTGATACTTTTTTTATTTGCACTAAAATACAATTTTTCAGGACAAGCTTTCGGGGTGTTATCGCTTCTTCAAGGTCCAAGGACGGCTACAATCACGTCAAACATCATCGGTGAAACACTTGCAGCATGGGAGCCAACAAGATTTAAACTGTGGACAGGGCCGGCCTTTGGGGTGTGCGGGGTGTGCGGTCGCACAGGGCGCCATAGCAACATGGGCGCCTGGCGACCTGCACAGATTCCGATGGTCACAGATTCGGCGGCGCCCTCCCCCTCCCCCACCCCCCCACGACTGAATATAACTTTGCGCCGTTAGCGGGCGCCGGGTGGCATGCCTGGTTTTGAACTGTGCGTCTGGTTTTCTGTCTCCCTGGAACCCGGACACATCATTAATTTAGATCGGACTGTAGAAGCTGGGGAAGGGGAAGTGTAGCTAGTGCATATCGAGCAGCAGCTGGGGGCTGAGGAAGCAACACAAGTAGTTAAAATAGGTCAGCAGTGCAATAAAACTTGTACAGCGACACCCGACAATTAATCTATAGTCCCGGTCCCCTTTTGTATATCAATCCGCCGAGCATGCAATTGCCAGGAGCCACAGTACAACGATTACTCTGCTGGGACTATTTGATGATTTTCGGGCACAGGTGAAGTTACTTCTGCTGCGGTTTCCCGGCAATTACATGCCTGGCAGATTGACGAAGAAGGTGGGGAGAGCACGACATAACTATTGCTGCTGCCAGATAAAGATTAACCAGTTCTGTTCCTTCCCCAGACTGCAGCACTCCTAAGGTAACAGTCTGATCAGAGTTATCACTCGACAAGGAAGTTGAAGGAGGTGAGGAGTTAATGAGGAGTCACTGCCTTGCTTGTCTCTAGTGAAGATTAGAGGGGGGGGGGGTGCATGGTGATTAAAAAAACTGAGAGCTGCCTGTGTGTACCTGTGAGGATATGAACTGGGGGGGGGGGGGCAGGATGGACAAGACTGCTGTGCACAGGGGCAGACTGTGTGTGGGCCATTATATAACACTTCCCTCTGCTATACTACTGACCTTTGCCTTTTAAATTTCGGGACTTCGGGATTTATTTTGTCTGAACCACCGCAATAAGGATTACTCTGTAGCTCCCTGATAAGCTTTAACTAGTCCTAAGGTGTCTGAACAACTTATGCATCTTTTGTTACCATCGAAACTTTGAGGGAATGTCCGGCTCACTTAAAGCGGAGTTCCACCCAAAAATGTCAAAGTGAATGGGGCCAGGAGCCAAACCTAGCCGCTGAGAGCCACATCAGGAACTGTTACAATTCGCACCAGTGCTAATTACCAGTGTGAAAGTAGCCTAAGGCCCCTTTCACACCAATGTGTTTTTCCTGCGTTTTTACTCTGCAATGGGATGTTTCACACCACTGCGCTGTGGGTGAAGTGCGGTTTGATAAGTCCTACATGCTGCATCTTTGGTGCGGTGTTGAAAAGCCACACCAAAAATGCAGCTTTCCGTTGAAAGTTTTGGTGGGTTTTTGAGTCACGTATCCATTTTTCACAGGTGCAGGCAACCCAGAAACGCGCAGTAAACACATCTAAAACACTGAAAAATCTTGCTGCTTGCAGATTTTTCTGCAGAGTAGTGTAAAAGAGCCCTGAATTTTTTTTATTTTTTTTTTGGAATTGCTGCAGACCACGAGGTTACTCAGCAGTCCTGTTCCTGTGCCCAGTTATCTACTGAATTGACAGAAAATACTGGAACGGCTGAACAGACTTGGGGCTCATTTACACATGTGGTTCCCTCCGAAGAGCAATCCATATTTGGATTGCTCTTCAGAAGTCATTTGACAGGCAGGGAGGAGGTGTTATATTGCTTCCTCATTATATTTGATTAAATAGAATAGGTTAAGCGAGCAGTAGTTAACGTTGCCACCTGTCCAAGATATACCTGGACAGTCCAGGTTCTCAATTGTGTCTCACACGCATACAGGTGCCATCCACTACTCTACTTCTACCATCCACTGTTTTGCTCACTGACACTGTCCACTTTTAAAGTAGGTTAAATTCATATATTTACAGTGACATTTTTTTTAAATCTAAGAATATTTTATGAATGCAAAAATGCTTTTTTTTTTATTTGATCGTGCCACTATAAGCCCCTCATACTGTTAATGCAATTTAGACACACCTACTGTTCGCCATGGCGCGTGTAACACGCCGTGTTGCTACTGTCTGCCCCATGCCTTTTACAATCTTAGGCCCCTTTCACACAGGCGGACCGTTCAGGTCCACTTGTCATATTTTTTGGCGGAACGCACGCTCTGCATCTCTATGGAGCCATGGATGTCAGCGGTGACATGCCCGCTAACATCCGACCTGCTGCGATTCACCAAAGTGTGACCGAGGAAAACCCTATTTTTCCATCTGGTGGATTGGATGACAATGGACTCTACGGTCCATCTTCATCTGATTTATTTTTTTTTCCTCATAGAGGAGAGCGGCGCTCTGACAGGTCAGTCCCTACACAGTGTGAAGAGACAGACCTGTCATCTGCCTGCTCAGCGGAGCACGTGGAGCCCACACACGGACACGTCCGTGTGAAAGTGCCCTAATAGTGACTATACTACAAAAAAAATTGCCGTGCATTGCAAAAATGTTCGGGTTTGGCTTGAAGAAAAGGTGGCAACCCTACAGCACACCCGGAACCCGGCAGCAATAATCCCCCACAGTGTGCAGCGCCGCGGGTCTGAGGAGTCTCGGCTGTCTGTCTCAGACACAGGCAGCCCAGCACAGTGCACCCACCTCCCCCTTTTCCGTCCTGTGCTGTGTGTGTGCAGCACGTGGCTCAGATGACCAGCTTGCCTGGTTTACAGGTCTGAAAGGGGGAGGGGTGTCTGTGTTGTAGAGGGGAGGGGGGTTTCGGTATTGTAGGGGGAGGGGGTTCTGTATTGTGGGGGGGTCTGTATTGTAGGGGGTTCTACATTGTGGGGGGGTGTTCTGTATTGTAGGGGGAGGGGGTTCTGTATTGTGGGGGGGTTCTGTAATGTAGAGGGGAGGGGGTTCTGTATTGCGTGGAGGGGGGGTTCTGTATTGTACGGGGGCTGCAATGTAGGGGTGGATCAGTATTATAGGAGGGGGGTTCTTCATTGTGGGGGGGGGGGGGTTCTGTATTGTGGGGGCTCTGTATTGAAGGGGTCTGTATTGTGGGGGGGTTCTGTATTGTGGGGGGGAGGGGCTTCTGTATTGTGGGGGGAGGGGGTTCTGTGTTGTAGGGGGTCTGCACTGTTCGGGTGGATCTGTATTGTAGGGGGGAGGGGGTTCTGCATTGTGGGGGGGTTTTGTATTGTAGGGGGGTTCTGTATCGGGGGGGTCTGTATTGTGGGGGGTTCTGTATTGTAGGGGGGAGGGGGTTCTATATTGTTTGGAGGGGGGGTTCTGTATTGTAGGGGGTCTGCACTGTAGGGGTGGATCTGTATTATAGAAGGGGGGTTCTACATTGTGGGGGGTATCTGTATTGTAGGGGGGTTTTGTATTGTAGGGGGTTCTGTATTGTAGGGGGAGGGGGTTCTGTATTGGAGGGGTCTTCACTGTAGGGGTGGATCTATATTGTAGGGGGGAGGGGGTTCTGTATTGTGGGGGGGTTCTGTATTGTGTGGGGGGGGGGGTTTCTGTACTGTAGGGGGGAGGGGGGTTCTATATTGTGTGGAGGGGGGGTTTCTGTATTGTAGGGGTCTGCACTGTAGGGGTGGATCTGTATTATAGAAGGGGGGGTTCTGCATTGTGGGGTGGTTCTGTATTGTAGGGGGTTTTGTATTGTAGGGGGTTCTGTATTGTAGGGGGGTTCTGTATTGTGGGGGGGGTGGTTCTGTATTGGAGGGGTCTGCACTGTAGGGGTGGATCTATATTGTAGGTGGGAGGGGGTTCTGCATTGTAGGGGGGTTTGTATTGTAGGGGGGTCTGTATTGTGGGGGGGGTCTGTATTGTGGGGGGGTCTGTATTGTGGGGGGTCTGTATTGTGGGGGGGTGTTCTGTATTGTGGGGGGTCTGCACTGTAGGGGTGGATCTGTATTGTAGGGGGGTTCTGTATTATAGGAGAGGGGGGTTCTGTTTAATAGGAGGGGGTCTGCTCTGTAGAAGTGAATCTGTATTGTAGAGGGGGTTCTGTATTGTAAGGGAGGTTTGTACTATAGGGGGATGGGTCTGCACTGTAGGGGGAGACTGTAGGGAGGTCTGCGTGACATGCAGGGGGTCCAGAACTGTTAGGGGGGTGTCTGTGTAACATATAGGTGTCTAGAGCTGTGGGGGGCTGTGTAATGTAAAGTGATGCAGGGTGTTGTATAATGTAACGGGGTCCAGAGGTGCAATTGTGGAGAGGGGTACACAGTCATGACAGAGATATTGAAAGATGCAGGGGGCACAGTGGGATTTTCAATTTTACCGTGGGGGGGGGGGGGGGGGGGTAGATATAGGATCTGTCCCGGGTGACAAATGCTCTAGGTATGTCCCAGGCCACAGGCGGATTCTGCAGGAATGACAGCGTGGGCGGCTGTCCCTGCCTTGTTAGGAGTCGGAGATCACTGTTACTGGAAGTCTGTGGGTTACTCATTAAGATTGCCGCCGCTCGGCGACAGTGCGGCGGCCATCTTTAAAACTGGACAAAGTACTGGCAGGCCACAGGCGGATTCTGCTGGAAAGACGGCGTGGGCGGCTGTCCTTGCCTTGCTAAGAGGAGCAGGAATGAGGAGCTCATATGCCATGTGCACTGAGAAGACAAAGGAGCGCAAGAATCCACAGAAGCAGGCAGCGGATGTAAAAACTTTTTTCTGTAAGTAAATTATTTTTTTATAAGTGCAGTGTACTGTTTAATGTCTCTTTTGTATTTTATTATTTAAATAGGGTGTTTCTTAAAGGAACAGTAAATACAAAAGTTAAAAAATACTTTATTGTAATTATGTTTGATATTTGATAGTAAATTTACAGGTAGTGGTATGATACCATGTGATTTACTTTATATGTGGCGTTATTATAGCATGTGATTTGCAGTATAGGTGGCGTTATTATAGCGTGTGATTTATAGTATAGGCAGTGTTGTTATAGCGTGTGATATACAGTATAGGTGGCGTTATTATGTGAATAAAAGTTGTATTTTTATCATAGCTTGTAATCTGTTTTTTTGGGAATGGAAGGCTTTAAATGGAGCCGGTATTGGTGGACACTGAAGGGGTGTGGTTACGGAGGGGTGTGGTTACTATGGGGCGCTGTAAATCTTTCTCGCACAGGGCGCCTAAAGGCCTAAGGCCGGCCCTGACTGTGGATATATCAAATGTTTCAGGGCCATGGTCAACAACGAGCTGTGAGATCTTAGGTATTCCCGGACACTTGACTGGATCTTCATAAGAAATCACTTTTAGTTGTACTTGGTTACAGTTGCCATTTGAATCTTGTTCTTTGTCATTCACACCTGTTAGGCCATGTACACACAATTAAACTTGTCTGCTGAAACTGGTCCGCAGACCAGTTTCAGCGGACATATCCGACCGTGTGTACGGGCTAGCAGACAGGTTTTTCCAGCAGACAAGTTTTAAAGCATGCTTTAAAACTTGTCTGCTGAAAACCCGTCTGTCCGACATGTCCGCTGGTTAGTATGCCTAACCAGCGGACATAAATCCCCCGCATGTGCCGAATGGATTCGACGCATGCGTGGAAGTATTTCACTTCCTGGTTCGGTGACGTGGCGGCGTCAACGTCACCGCCACGTGACCGCGCTGTCCGTCCGCAGGGATTTTGGTTTGATCGTGTGTACACACATCAGACCAAAATCTCCAGGAGACATATCCGATGAAATCGGTCTGTCAGATCGTTTTCATTGGATAAATCTCCTCGTGTGTACGCGGCCTTACAGGCTCAGTGCTCTTCGTAGATGTGCATGAAGAAGAAGCCACAACTTCGACCTGTGGGATCACAGAATCATACTCATTTCCTATAGGTTCTGTAAAATATTTTTCAGCTTCATGGCTCTGACAGTTGTTTGTTTCTTTTTCTGTTAAAGGATGTAGATCACCCCTGTGTTTTACAACCACTAACATATCCCTAGTTGTGTGGGTGCAGCCAGTTATTAAGACCTCAAGATAAAGAAGCAATATTTTTTGTTCTTTCTCTTTTCAGCTTTCTAAATTACCAGATAGCTTTTTAGGTCCCATGTTGCAGGTGATGTTTTGCCCCTCGACTTCAAAAAAGTACAGGAAACACCTCTGCAGACAGTCGTATTATCAATCTATGTTAAATGGGCACAAAAAAAAAACTTATGTTTAATTGAAATATTGCATCAAGTGTATTATTTCATTAAATGATTGCTATTAAAATTGCTTAAACTTGATGCAATCTTTCCATTAAAAATAACATTCAACAGCACTCACCTGTCTACTTCATAAAAGGTATTGGGCACCCCTGAATGACCTGGGTCATTAAACAACTCCCCTATCAATCCGTAAAAAGTACAGAAAACACTTCTGCAGGCTTCACTTGCAGCACAAAAATCCTAGGTAATGCTTTTTTGATTGCATAACTCACAAAGCCATCATTAAGAGTGACAACTCACATCATTAAATAAAGCTTAGTACTGTTTCGACTAATGCTAAAGCACCATGTGGTGTAATATTATCGTACAAAACAGCAGCACTTAACATGGATTTTACAAATTTTCCTAGATTTTCAAGACTAGTGAAAGGCTGACCGAAGGTCAGCCTGGGTTTGTAGGAGGAGTCGGGAGGTATTTAAACCCGCCCTCCATCCTCCTTCTGGGCGTCGGTTTTCTTGTGTGTGGGGTTTCTGGGTATTGCACGTCACTTCCTGTTTCTGTCCAGAGCAATGGAGTCAGCTGCTGCAGGTGTCCATTGTGCTCTCCTCAGGATTCCCAGCGGACCGGACTGTCTGTACCCCATCCTCCTCTGTCAGCTGAGCACCGCTCACCCCAACCGCCCCCCCTCTTCTGCCGATGCTTGCATGCTTGCAGGGGAGTGCAGGTCTGTAGTTGTGGCAGGCACCATTGGGGGGGCTGTCCACCATGTCAGCCAGGCCCTTGTCAGCATCATAGGGGCCGCCTGCTTCTCCACTCGGGCTCACGCTGTGGGGGGTCCCTCCATTCTCCCTCCAGCTCCTCCGGGCATACTCGGTGAGAGGGGAGCCAGCCGTCCTCCCTCTTACTCCTCCGGGCACCCACGTCCACGTGGTACAGGGCTCCATGGAGACCGCCCGCCTGTTCCTCCCGCCCCCCGTTTGCTCCAATGACGTCACCCGCTCCATTGCTCCTCAAGCTAGTCTAGTACCTCACATGGGGGGATGTTGGTTGCGTCAGGTGCGGTAGTTTGGTGGGCTCAGTCAGCATCGGAGGTCGCATCCGGTGCAGGGGGGGGTCGGGTGTGTGGGCATGTGCTTTCCCTGTCCGCACTCTGCTTCCTCCTAGCTGTGTCATGTAGCTGAGCGCTGTTTGGCTGAAGGAGCATCTTCCCCAGCGCGGCCTGTTTCCTCCCCTGTGACACATGTCTCCCAGTGACATTCCAGTGGGTGCAGAGGGCTCCCCGTCAAAGTTTCTGAGTTTCTCCTGCTATTTAAGGTTCTTCTGATGGTTACGTTTCTCTTATGTTATGCGATTCATGTCAGGCGATTCATGTTAGGCGATTACGTTTTTCATGCTAGTTATGTCCTCATGCTATGTGTTCTTATGCTAGTAATGTCCTCCTGCAATGTGTTTCTTATGCTAGTGATGTCCTCATGCGATTATGTTTCACGTGCGGTCACATTCTCATGCGATCACGTTCGCGTGCGACCGTGGTCATCGTGTTACGTTTCTCATGCAATCACGGTTTTCATGGTGGTTCTCATGCGATTACGTTTCGCATGGTAGTTCTCATGCGATTATGTTTCCCATGGTTTCTCATGCGATCATGTTCATGTGCGATCACAGTCCTCGTGTGATACATTTCTCATGCGATTACGTTTCTCATGGTGTCTTCTCATGCGACTATGTTTCCCATGCGACTATGTTTCCCATGGTATCATGTTTCCCATGTGACTACGTTTCCCATGGTGTGTTTCTGACTCGATTACGTTTTTCATGTGACTACGTTTTCCATGCGACTACGTTTCCCATGGTATATGTTTCTAATTCGACTACGTTTCCCATGCGGCGACTACGTTTCCCATGGCATGTTTCTGACTCGATTACGTTTTTAATGCGACTACGTTTTCAATGCAACTATGTTTCCCATGGTATTATGTTTCTGATACGATTACGTTTCCCATGGTATTCTGATGCGATTACTTTTATTTTCATGCGACTGTTTTTAATGCGACTACGTTTCCATGCGATTACGTTTCTCATGGTGTCTTCTCATGCGGTTACGTTTCCCATGCGACTATGTTTCCCATGGTATGTTTCTGACTCGATTACGTTTTTCATGTGACTACGTTTCCCATGCGACTAAGTTTCGCATGGTATATGTTTCTAATTCGACTACGTTTTTTCATGCGACTATGTTTTTTCATGCGACTCCGTTTCCCATGCGACTACGTTTCCATGGTATTATGTTTCTGATATGATTACGTTTCCCATGGTATCATGTTTCTGATGCGATTACATTTTTTCAGGCGACTATGTTTCCATGCAATTACATTTCCCATGGTATTATGTTCTCATGCGATTACATTTCTGGTGCGATTGCAGTTTTCATGCGGGTTTGTTTCTCATGCGATTATGGTTTTATGTTCTCATGTGAGTTTGTTTCGGATGCGTTTACGTTTTTTCATGCGACTACGTTTTTCATGCAATTACGTTTCTCATAGTTTCTCATGCAATTGAGTTCTCATGGTTCCTCATGTGATTACGTTTCTCATGCGATTACGGCTCATGTGTTTGTTACTGATGCAATTACGTTTCTCATGGTATCACGTTTCTCATGGTTCTCAGGCGATCACATTTTTCATGCGTTACGTTTCTCATGCGGTTACGTTCTCATGTGATTGCGTGACGTTTCTCAGGATGTCATGTTCTCATGTGATTACGTTTCTCATGGTTTACTCATGTGTTTTCATTTCTCATGTCCATGCGGTTAAGTTTCTCATGTGCACATTTCTCGAGCTAGTTACGGCTCCCAGGCGATCACGTTTCTCATGCTGGTCGTGTTCCCTTGCAATTACGTTTCTAACGCTAGTCATGTTCTTGTGCGTTGCACTTTCATGTGTCGCGTTTCTCAGGCTAGTTATGTTCTCATGCTATTTTACATTGTTTCATGCAGTTATGTCTCATGTTTTTTCGTTCCTCAGACAATTTTACGTTTCTACGGTGCGTTTTACGTTACGTTTCTCATGCTATTCATGTTTTCTCGTATTTACGTTTCTCTTGCAGGTTTTAGTTGTGATGCAATTATTGGTTATTAATGTATGTATGTACGATTACGCTTCTCATACGTTTTACGCTTCTCATACGTTTTACGCTTCTCATACGTTTTACGCTTCTCATACGCTTTACGCTTCTCATACGTTTTATGCTTCTCATACGTTTTACGCTTCTCATACGATTACGCTTCTCATACGTTTACGCTGTTCTGGGTATTATGTTCTCAAGTGTATTACGCTTCTCATGCTATTTGTGTTTCTCATGTTTTTTCGTTTCTCGTACTATTCACGTTTCTCGTACTATTCACGTTTCTCGTACTATTCACGTTTCTAGTACTATTCACTTCTCATGCTTTTTTACTTCTCATGCTATTCGTGTGCTCGGGTGCTTATGTCTCTCATGCTACTTCACGTCGTTCATGCAACTTCAGGTCTATCATATAGGTTTACGCTTCTCACACGATTACGCTTCTCACACGATTACGCTTCTTATACGTTTACGCTGTTCTGGGTATTATGTTCTCAAGTGTATTACGCTTCTCATGCTATTCGTGTTTCTCGTTCTATTCACGTTTCTCGTACTATTCACGTTTCTCGTACTATTCACGTTTCTCGTACTATTCACGTTTCTCGTACTATTCACGTTTCTCGTACTATTCACGTTTCTCGTACTATTCACGTTTTCTCGTTCTATTCACTTCTCATGCTTTTTTACTTCTCATGCTATTCGTGTGCTCGGGTGCTTATGTCTCTCGTGCTACTTCCTGTCGCTCATGCAACTTCAGGTCTATCATATAGGTTTCAGTCGTGATGGTTTCTAGTTGGTAGTTTGATATCATCATTGTAGATTCATGGCGTTTCACCGCTGGGGGGGTCACCCATCACGTCTATGGGTGCTTACGGATTGAGATGATCGTTTTTAATCTGCTTGTACGGTGGCAAGTCTCCTCATCCGTTTCTCATACGTTTCATGCATCTCGACATACTATGACCTGACACGTCTTCAGGTTCATCCGGCCTGAGTGTACGTTTTTAATTTGCCTGCTACGCCTCAGGTTGCTCGGCCTTTGCAATTCATGGGTTTGTCTCATTCTCAGTCCAGCTGCATTAGTCCACATGTACCTACATTTTATTTTCATAGTCTGTGCATTCATTTTTGTTCATGGCCACTCTCCACTGCTGGTTACCTGTCACGTCTACGGGTACTGTCGGATTGAGATGTTCGTTTCTAATTGGCTTGTGCGGTGGCAAGTCTCCTCATCCGCTTCTCACGGCTTTCATCACGTTCATACGTCACATTATCTCACTACTTACATCACTTGCCTGACACGTCTTCAGGTTCATAGGCTTGAGTGTTACGTTTTTAATTGGCCTGATTTGCCTCAGGTTGCTCAGCCTTGCTAGTTTCTTGAGACTGACACATTTCAGTCTTCCGCTACATTTTTGTTCCTGCTCTACGTTACTGCGTGTGTTAGTCACGGACACCTACGTAGGTAGGGCTAAGGGAGGTAGGGATTTTTCCTTTTCCTAAGGTGAGTTGGGGCTTGTTGATTATGTTTTTAACAATGTTGTTCTTCTTTGCAGATTTCATGTCACGGGCAGCTGATATGGCAGAGTTTGCCGCCATCTGTCTTTCGCCGGTTACGAATTCTATGCATGGTAGCACGCTCTCCTTGAAACTCCTGATACAGCCTTCTTTTTTTTACAGACGGAGCTTGATCTTCAAGTCCTGGTTTTTTTTTTCTCACTGACATTCAGTTCCTACTTGCCTTTTTGCTTATTTTGCCACTTTCAGCTCAAACGGGTTTTAAAGCTGGGCCCAGGACAGTCTGGGCACTAGACTTTTGCGGATGTACTCGGGGATAGGCCACTTTACTTTCCCTAGTACTCCCTTCTCTGCTAGCACAGGGCATGACTCGTAGCCATTCCCTGCTGCTTAACCAGGGTAGAACTTCAATATCCTCTCCGGGCCATGCTTGCAGTCAAGGGCGGATCCAGAGTCTGGTCTCGGGAGGGGCACTGCCAGAAAATAAGGTGTTCCTTACAGAACTCAATTAGGTGTCCGATGTGTCCGCTGCAATGTTGCAGTACTGCTAAAAAATCAATGATCCCCGCCATTACTAGTAAAAAATATTTAAATATGAATGCCATAAATCTATCCCATTGTTTGTAGACGATTGTCAGGGACTGCAGACGTGGTACAAGAGATGGTCAGAGACTGCAGACATGGTACAGGAGATGGTCAGAGACTGCAGACATGGTACAAGAGATGGTCAGAGACTGCAGACATGGTACAAGAGATGGTCAGAGAATGCAGACATGGTACAGGAGATGGTGAGAGACTGCAGACGTGGTACAAGGGATTGTCAGAGACTGCAGGCATGGTACAAGGGATGGTCAGAGACTGCAGACATGGTACAAGAGATGGTCAGAGACTGCAGACATGGTACAGGAGATGGTGAGAGACTGCAGACGTGGTACAAGGGATGGTCAGAGACTGCAGACGTGGTAGAGGAAATGGTCAGAGACTGCAGACGTGGTAGAGGAGATGGTCAGAGACTGCAGACGTGGTACAAGGAGATGGTCAGAGACTGCAGACGTGGTACAGGAGATGGTCAGAGACTGCAGACGTGGTACAAGGAGATAGTCAGAGACTGCAGACGTGGTACAAGGAAATGGTCAGAGACTGCAGACATGGTACAAGAGATGGTCAGAGACTGCAGACATGGTACAAGAGATGGTCAGAAACTGCAGACATGGTACAAGAGATGGTCAGAGACTGCAGACGTGGTAAAAGAGATGGTCAGAAACTGCAGACGTGATACAAGACATGGTCAGAAACTGCAGACGTGGTACAAGGGATGGTGAGAGACTGCAGACGTGGTACAAGGGATGGTCAGAGACTGCAGACGTGGTACAGGAGATGGTGAGAGACTGCAGACGTGGTACAGGAGATGGTGAGAGACTGCAGACGTGGTACAGGAGATGGTGAGAGACTGCAGACGTGATACAAGAGATGGTCAGAGAATGGAGACGTGGTACAAGAGATGGTCAGAAACTGCAGACATGGTACAAGAGATGGTCAGAGACTGCAGACATGGTACAAGAGATGGTCAGAAACTGCAGCCGTGGTACAAGAGATGGTCAGGAAAACTGCAGACGTAGTACAAGAGATGGTCAGAGAATGTAGACGTGATACAAGAGATGGTCAGAAACTGCAGACATGGTACAAGAGATGGTCAGAGACTGCAGACATGGTACAAGAGATGGTCAGAAACTGCAGCCGTGGTACAAGAGATGGTCAGGAAAACTGCAGACGTGGTACAAGGGATGGTCAGAGACTGCAGACGTGGTACAGGAGATGGTCAGAGACTGCAGGCATGGTACAAGAGATGGTCAGAGACTGCAGACGTGGTACAAGGAGATGGTCAGAGACTGAAGACGTGGTACAAGGAGATGGTCAGGAAAACTGCAGACGTGGTACAAGAGATGGTCAGGAAAACTGCAGACGTGGTACAAGGGATGGTCAGAGACTGCAGACGTGGTACAGGAGATGGTCAGAGACTGCAGGCATGGTACAAGAGATGGTCAGAGACTGCAGACGTGGTACAAGGAGATGGTCAGAGACTACAGACGTGGTACAAGGAGATGGTCAGAGACTGAAGACGTGGTACAAGGAGATGGTCAGAGACTGCAGACCTGGTACAAGAGATGGTCAGGAAAACTGCAGATGTGGTACAAGGGATGGTCAGAGACTGCAGACGTGGTACAGGAGATGGTGAGAGACTGCAGGCATGGTACAAGAGATGATCAGAGACTGCAGACGTGGTACAGGAGATGGTCAGAGACTGCAGACGTGGTACAAGGGATGGTCAGAGACTGCAGACGTGGTACAAGGGATGGTCAGAGACTGCAGACGTGGTACAAGGGATGGTCAGAGACTGCAGACGTGGTACAAGAGATGGCCAGAGACTGCAGATGTGGTACAAGGGATGGTCAGAGACTGAAGACATGGTACAATAGATCATTGCAGCCTCACTGTGCATATGAACGCAGCCCCACCTTTGTATATCAATTCAGTCCCACTTTTGTATATCAATGCCACCCCACTTTTGCATATCAATGCATCCCCACTTTTGCATATCAATGCATCCCCACTTTTGTATATCAATGCATCCCCACTTTTGTCTATCAATGCAGTCCCACTTTTGTCTATCAATGCAGCCCCGCTTTTGTCTATGAATGCAGCCACACTGTGCACGGCACTCACCATGGCATTGCCTCGATCACACACAGCAGGCATCTCCTCTCCCGACGTGTGTCATGGGACAAACAGGAGCTGAAGGTCTGTGTTGGGTAGGCCAGTGTGCTCTAGCAAGGTCCCCCCCTAGACAGGCTTGTGTGATAGACAAATCACTGATTGTCAGGAAAGGTCCCCCCGCTGGTGATTCTGCCTGTTATTTGGGCTGCAGTACTGGCCTCCACCAGCAGGGAGTTCTTGGCAGTATGGAGCACACAGCCCTTCCTGCGTTCAGGTGTGACCTGAATGCAATCAGCACGCCTCTATAATACCCGGCGTGTGTAATCACTCCTCACCCTGGTATCTGTCTACTAACCTGATCCTGAGCCTGATATCTGACCCTGATCCTCCTCCTGGACATTCCCTTCCTGCCCATTCCCTGTCTGCAGCTTCTTCTGTGATCTCCTGGTATATAACCTCGGCTTGGCTTTTGGTTTATGATTACGGCATTTCCCCTTCACTTATATATGCTTTGTTGTTATTTGTGCACTGTTTGTCTTCACCTGTTTTGTTCACCTTGTAAATAAACACCTTTTATTTCACTGCATACAGTGTTGGTCTCCTCTGTGTAGGCCAGTGTTTCTCAACTCCAGTCCTCAAGCCCCCCCAACAGGTCATGTTTTCAGGATTTCCCTCAGATGAAAAGGCTGTGGGAATTACTAAGGCAGTGAAACTGATCAAATCACCTGTGCAAAATAATGGAAATCCTGAAAACCTGACCTGTTGGGGGGCCTTGAGGACAGGAGTTGAGAAACACTGGTGTAGGCACACAGTACTGGTCTATTTAGAATCCCTGACACTGATTCAATCAGTGTTCCATCTCCATCTACTATCACACGAGCAGGTCTAGCACAGGCAGCACAGCCAAACACAGATTCAGCTCTCACACACACAGCCAGAGATGCCCGATGTCAGCAGGAGAGAGGGGAGTGCTGCAGTCAGCAACAGCTCAAAGCAGCCTCAGGACAGGCAGCCTACCAGCCCTGGTGATGAGAGAGAGAGAGTGACAGACTCGGCAGCATCAGCTGCAGGCACCGCAAAGCAGTTAAAAAAAAAATGATAAAAAAAGTTATAAAAAATAAATAAAACAATATATAAAAAAAATAAAAAAAAACATTTATTAAAAAAAGGGGGTTTGACACATGGGGCACTGGGGACCTCTGAGCCCTTTAATAAAAAATATATCTATATATACAAAAAGAGAAAAAATTTAAAAAATGCTATAAAAAAAAGGAGGGTTGTCCTCCGGTGGTCCTGGGGACCTCTGTGCCCTTTAATAATAATACTAACAATAATAATAATAATTTTATATATGAATGAATGAATGAATGAAAAACTTATATAGTGCGGCACATGCGAACCAAATCGCCTCTGGGCGCTAGTTGTATCAGTCTCTCTTGACATCAAAAGAGCAGAGTTTTAATCTGCCTTCTGAAGGTCAGGTGGTTTTCCTCCAACCGAATGCTGGTAGGTAAAGCGTTCCAAAGTTTGGGATCCTGGACAGCAAACCTTCTTTCTCCTTTGGACTTGAATCTGGCTTTGGGTACTTTGACCAAATTTTGGTCACTGGATCGCAGAGCGCGATTGGGATTGTGGGGTTCTATTTTATCGCAAAGATATTGCGGGGCTGTTCCGTGGATGCATTTATGGGTCAGACAGAGCGCTTTAAAAGCAATTCTGTCTTTTACTGGCAACCAGTGAAGGGATCTCAGCGACGGTGAGATTGATTCCCAGGGTTTTTTCCCAGTCACCAGTCTGGCGGCCGTATTTTGTACGACTTGCAGACGGGCGATTTGGTACTTTGGGAGTCCGAGGTAGAGAGCATTTGCATAGTCCAGCCTGGAGTTCACAATTGTTCCCACCACGACTGGCACATCTTCTTTGGGAATAAATGGAATCAGTCTGCGGAGTAGGCGCAGCAGATGGTGAGATCCGCTGACTACTGACCCTATTTGTGCGTCCATAGTCATGTGGGTGTCAAAAATGATCCCCAGACTTTTGACTTTGGCGCTAGGGGAGATGATCTGGCCCAGAATGGGTGGAGGTGTCCAGGTTGTTGTTAGTTGACTCTTGCGACTGGCCTGAAACAGAAGAAGTTCTGTTTTAGAATTGTTGAGTTTGAGATAACTCCTAGTCATCCACTTTTCTATTGAAGAGAGACAGTTCTCTAAGTTGAGATGATGATCCTTTCTATTGCAGATGCGAAAATACAGTTGCGTATCGTCTGCATATGAGTGATAAAGTAGTTGTTGACTACTGATGACTTCAAAGAGAGGTCGAAGATAGATGTTGAAGAGCACCGGTGACAGAGGTGAGCCTTGGGGGACTCCACATGACACAGTGCGTTTTCCAGAAATGAACGGTCCCAGTTTCACCGTTTGAGATCGGTTTCCCAAAAAGGAGGAAAACCATGGTAAATCACTCTCTGTGACTCCGGCCGAGTCAGTAGCAGTTTGTGATCTACGGTGTCAAAGGCTGCGCTTAGGTCCAGCAGAACCAGGAGACAAGATTCTCCTTCGTCTGCGGCCTCCAGAACGTCGTCCCATATTTATATATATATATATATATATATATATATATATATATATATATATAAAAATACATTTAATAAAAAAAGGGGGGTGGTCATCTGGGGCCCTGGGGATCTCCGGGCCCCTGGGGACCTCCAGACCCCTAAAAAAAAAAAATGGCCCTTTAATAAAAAAATAAAATAATTTTTTTTTTTTTTTTATTAAAATAAATTAAAAAAGGTGGGGGTTGCCATACGGGGCCCTGACGGCCTCCGGGACCCTGGGGACCTCCGGACTTCTAAAAAAAAAAAAAGAAAAAAAATTGGCCCTTTAATAAAAAATAAAAGAAAAATATGTTAAAAAAATATATTTTTTTATAAAAAAATAAATAAAAAAAAGAGGGGGTTTGCCATCTGGGGCCCTGGTGGCCTCCGGGCCCCTGGGGACCTCCGGACCCCTAAAAAAAAAAAAAAAAAATTGCCCCGTTGCCCCCCCCCCCTGGATCCGCCGTTGCTTGCAGTACAGGTGCAGTTTCTGCTGCCATTCGTCGAGGGGTCTGTATTCTCGTTGTTGAGAAGTTAGATTGGCGGTAGTCGGCTTTCTTTTCCGGACATATGTCAGCTCCACATGTCTGTCACAGGCATTCTTACGTTGGGGGCTTGTGGTTGCATACAGTTACTTTCATTTCGAATCTCTTGGCTAGCTCATCCTACTGTTTTATCTTTTGCCCCCTTTTAGGCATACTGACCACGTGACCCCGGCACACCTCAGGTCACTTTCCCACCTCAGATCAATTTCCCTGTTTTCCCCTTAGACCTTTCCTTAGCACGATCACCTGAGACTCCGAGTACAAGTGAAAGGCTGACCGAAGGTCAGCCTGGGTTTGTAGGAGGAGTCGGGAGGTATTTAAACCCGCCCTCCATCCTCCTTCTGGGCGTCGGTTTTCTTGTGTCCCACCCACCCATCCCGTTTTTTATTGCTATTTCATCTTTTACTTCTACTTGGGTATGCCCCCTTTTAGGCATACTGACCACGTGACCCCGCCACACCTCAGGTCACTTTCCCACCTCAGATCAATTTCCATGTTTTCCCCTCAGACCTTTCCTTAGCACGATCACCTGAGACTCTGAGTACAAATAGTAAATATTTTACCACTTGCTTGTATTGCATATTTCAAAATTAAGGCAGCAGGTTTGGCACACCATGGCAATCAGTTTTATATGCATAAAAATGGCACATCATGGCAGTTTTAAAAGCATACAATTGGCACACCATGGCAATCAGTTTGATATGCATAAAATTGGCACATCATGGCAGTTTTAGAGGGGAACATGGGACAGCAGTGGGTGTAGCTGTCCCAAGTGTAGCTGACCTTATAATCTCATTTGTCTATGGCAATGGGCGAATTGTGTTATTATGGGTGGCCTGTTACACCATTAGGCTTTTTGGTGCATATATGCCCTGGTTTTTATTAATTGTGGGGTCACCTGCTGGAGCGATAATCCCTACAGGCCACATTGAATAGCACTGTTTTTTTTTTTTTACAGTGAGCTGGGTTCCCCCCTTTCTTTCCCTTGGTTTTCCTCTGTGTTGCCATCTTTTTATTAATTATATATTTAACATCAGCATATACTCTATATGTAGCGCCCCCTTACTTTCTGTAGGGGCGTTACGCTAAAGTTAGTGGGGAATGGGAGTGTAACGTGGCTCCCATTTACAATTTGTCAAATTTAGGCTGCTGTCATTCCCAGAACTGTCCTGTGGGTCGGTCTGCGCTCCAGGGGTGTGTTTACACCCCTGGGCGTCAGCTGGTGCTAGAGGGGTTCTGGCAGACTAGTTTTCCTCAGCAGCCAATCAGAGGGGTTGGTTCCCTCGCTAAGGCATGCTGAGGGAGGCTATATCTGGGGCAGCCACGTTGCTTTCCCGGGCCATTTTTGCTTTCTGCGGGGTCCGAGTTCCAGGTGCGGCACCCACCTTCAGGGTGCGCGCATCCATGGACCCCGCAGCCGTGGCCTACCTGGCCGAAGTTGCGCACCATGCGGAGCTCTACCCTGACATAGAGAGGGATCCCAGTAGCTGCTGGGTCCCAAACCTTTTCTGAAAGGATCCCAGGCTGGGAGCTGTACGGTGGGCAGGCCCAGATTGGCCAATCGGAAGAACCGGGAAGTATCTCGGTGGGCTGGTCGGGTTGCGGGCCGGTTTGAAAAATCTGTCCACAAAATATCAAAATATAGCTGTAAAACTTGTATGCCCCTGTTTGTTACCTGCCTAAATCAAGGATTATGCGCTCCTGCTCACTGCTCTGCGGCAGCAGTTGCACCCCTTTCCAGGCTCCCTTCTTGAGTTCTTATGAGCCTCCCCCCCCCCTGGAGCTGGAACAGTCCCAGCGAAAGTGCATGTGGGTGGAACAGGAAGAGAAACTCACAACACTGCAGCATGGATCTTTGGTTCCCGCCCAGCAGCACACAGCAGAGTTCTCCTCCAGAGCAGAGTGAAGATATGTAAATCACGGGTGACAGACTGGATCCTCTTCTTATGTGAGTCCCGACTGCTCTGCATTCCATACTTTTCAGTACAAGTTTATTGAAAGTGACAGTAAAATTCTTGAACAGGTTAGGAATTAGTGTGACATTTCATAGATAAAATAATGATTTTTAATAAGATATAGGGCCAGATTCAGGAACAGTTAGGCTGGCGGATCCAGTGATCCGCCAGCCTAACTGTGACTTTAAGCCGGCGTTTCTGTTTTCTGTAACCAGAAAACAAGAAACGCCGGGTTGAAGGTCCGATGCGATCAGCGTAACTGAGTTTCGCCATCGCATCGTTACTTCAACTTAAAAATGGCGCCGGGGGCGTTTCCGCCGATTTACGCTCAAAAAATATGTTAATGAGCGGAAATCGGCAATTCACGATCGAATTCCGGCGCGACGCAATGACGATACGACGTTTCCGGAAGGGATACGCGGCGCGAAGATATACCTACATGGGGTTGGAGTATCCTATGTTAGGTATAGGCGTCGTCATCGCGTCGGGAAAAAAAAAAAAAACGTCGCTTGCGTAAAACGTTCATGAATGGGAATGTGACGTCATTGACGTTCATTCACAGAATTTGGAGCATGCGCACGGGGATGTTTTGACAATCGACGCATGCGCAGTACGTTGGCGGCGGGATCGCGCTTAGTTAGAATACTACACGCCCGTACCCGCCCAATTTGAATTCCGCCGGCTCATTTGCGATGCGCTGCCGCAACTTTAGGAGCAAGTGCTTCCTGAATAACAGCACTTGCTCCTAAAATTTCTGCAGCGTAACGCAAATGAGATGCGTTACTCCAGAGCAAAGATGCTCTGAACTACCTGAATCTGGCCCATAATGTGTATGTGGATTACATCTATGAAATGTCACACTAATTCCTAACCTGTTCAAGAATATAAGCATTACACAGCAAAGGATGTAATTTCTTATCCCAGCCCAACTTCAAGAAAGTCCACTCTTGCAGTGTGGGGGAGGGGGGAAAATGGAGGAACTGTATAGTCTTTTTTTACTTGATTCTATGCTTCAGCCAGCTCCAGTGTTCTTTTCCTCCTCTCTATCACATATAGAGGAAGATTAACCCTGTATGGTCCAAAGTGGAGGCTGGAGTGTGACCACTGTCACTCCTAACTGACACAGGACCTGCAGGGGACCAGTAACAGAACTGCAGAGAGCCCACTGAAGAAAAGTACAAGGTAGAACTGAGTACACACATCAGAATTAATTGGGTTCAGCAGGGGCTGAATTTTTGATCGGTGTGTAATCCTCTCTGTTAGACAGAAACGAATTGTTATATCCACTTCTGCTGGAAATCCTTGTTTAATTAGCTGTTTGCAGCCAAACGGAAGCAGTGCTGATCAGTGTATTTTGATAGAGGGGAGTCCCTGCTGTCGGGAAACAATGTCCCAGTGAGGGGGTTGCCCATATCCACACAAGAGCACTTGCTCTCTAGTGCAGGGGTCTCCAAACTCTCTAAAGAAAGGGACAGTTTACCTGACTGGTGTAATGCTGATGTGCCGATTATCCCAACCCCAATACCCAACTTACCCTAAACTGATGACAGACAACTTCTTGGTTAAGTGGCCAACCGGCCATTTATTTAACAAACAGGAAAGCCCAGCGTGACATGACAAAAAGACAAATAACGGAGGGCTGGGCATGACTGTGTGAGGAGTAGTGCAACAAAAGGGTTAAGGAAGGAAGGAGGTGCTTTCAGGGGAGTGGCTGTAGGAGGTCTGGTGACTGGGTAGGAGGAACCCCCTTTAAAAAGGGGGGTGGGGGCACACGTGGGACATTCAAGGAAGTGTAGCACGCTGGGAGGCAGGTTTTTCCCTGCTCCCAGCTTTCATTGAGAAGACAGATTGGGGACTTTAAGGCTGGGTTCACACTTGTGTGGTGAGAATTTCAGCTTTTTTATCTCTGCAGATAGATAAGGGAAGTGTCCAGCAGATTAGCTCCATTTTTTTGCTGTGAATTTGGAGACCTGGGAGAAGTTCTGAGTGAGAGGAGAGTGGGGGAGAAATGTATTGAGCTGAATGAGAGAAATTCCTGAAGAGAACTGAACACATCTGCGAATCAGCTGCGTATCCATAGAAGATAATGGGACTGAATTCGCACCTGAGCCGCACCGCAAGGCCTCCACAACGCATACGGATTTCCGGCAATGCGCAGTGCGAATGCATCGCACATATGTGAACCAGCCTCATTGAAAACAATGTATTTAAAAATGTTCTGCGTATTAGATGCGGTTTAAGCCGCAACCAATTCGCACAGGTGTGAACCCGGCCTTAGGCGGCGTCTGCTTCACAAACACCCCTGGAGGGCTTGATTCACAGGTGGGTGGCTGTATGGGACGAGGCGGGGGGGTCGGGTACAACCGCGTTGGGGTCCCCACGCGCTCGGCGGCCGCGGGTTTTTTATTGTTGCTTCCCAGGGCCCGGGTCACAAACACGGCGGATGTACAGGAGCCCCCGGGTGGATCCTGGGTGTGGGGGGGATGGAGCAGCCCCCCCACACTCACTGGGACATCAAGGGGGGGATCTCATTGGGACAAAAACGCGGGGGAACAGCCGGGGGGTCGTCCAGGATCGCGACCACCGGTTCCAGGGCAGTGGGGAGGCCGGAGTCGCCAGATCGGAGAAGGAAGGTCGAGCGGAGGTCCGTCGGTTGGAGCAGCGGAATGGAGACGTCCACGGCCGGGTCGAGTGGTAAAGGACGATCCGCCGGGAGGCTGGGATCTTCGGCCTCCAGGCCTTCCGTGCCTGGGAGGCAGATGTCAGCGAGGACGCCGGCCTCGGAAGATCGTTTGGAGGGGGAGGCATCAGGATCGTGGGAAGAAGGTCGCATGGATGAATCGCCTGCGGTGGAGTTGCCGGTGACGGCTGTGTGGGACGTTCCCGGCCAGCCTGGTGAGTCCACTAACAATACTTTTGTGGAATTTTTGTTACTGCAGGGTGTTCGCTGGTGGGGGGCGGGGGTCCCCCTGTAATGTTGGGGGGGTAATGTTTGCCGACAACCAGGGGCCCCGGGGGGGCGGGAGTGTTGCCTGCTGCCCAGGGTTCCCCGGGGGGGGGGGCTTCCAGGATTTGTTGTGTGTTATTTTTTGGGACCTGGTACAGCGTTGCCGGGGGGGGGTGGGGACGCCATCTCAGACGGCACCCTGGGTTGGGGGATCGGCTTGGGGGGGTTCCTGTGGCTGTTGGGGTACCTCCTCCGGTGGGGGGGGTACGTGGGTGGTGCAGGACAGTAGTTCCTGATGTGACACGGGGTGTGAGAAGACGGGGGGGGGGGGTCAGGACGGACGTGGTACGGATGGTTGATGCGGCGGAAGGTGAGTTATATATGTATGCTTGGGGGGGCCGCTGGGGGGCTCATCTGAAGCAGGAGGTCAGGGGAAAAATTTGAAAAAGGTGAGTATGCGGAGATTCTTTCCCTGTTGCTTTTGGAGAAGTTTAATTTGGATAGGGTGAAGCCAGACAGTTTTTGGAAAAGGATGACGAGGTGAAGAGAAGGTAGGGGTGATTCCTCGTACGTTCGGCGATTGGTTGCAGGCATTTGCGATCATGGCCAGCGCCTTGGGGAGAAGAGCCCGGAGCACTGTTCTGCGCTTTTCTGCTATATGGACGCTATGTGGGAAGCTTATCGGGTATATGGGGGGTCAGGGGGGTTAAAGTATGACAAGCAGTTTCATCAGTGGCGGGCTGGGCGCCCTACGCTGCGATGGGACCACAAAGATATCAGTTTGTGGATACGGATGATTTCCGTGCCCCGGTCTAATACTCAGTTTTTCAGGGCGGGACCGAGGGTACGCCCACTTCTGGATCGCCGGCCGGGAAAAAAAAAAAATGGGGGGGTGTGTTGGGGGAACAACGCCAGTGAGGGGGGAAAGGAGGGGACCTTTTTCGCGTAGATACCCAGACAGGGCGGCGGCGCCGCTGCTCGTGGAGGAGTTTTTCCGAGGGATTTGTCATTCCCTGTTCTTTGTCGAAGGTGCAGGGGGATCATGATTGACTCGGGGGCAATGGAGGGTATGCTGCTGGGGGACAAGGTGGAGGACCTCCGGCTGGTGTTTTGGGGGGATGTTGGGGTGGAATGAGGTTCAGCTAAGGGAGTTGCAGTCACTGCTAGGTAAGTTGACCTTCGCCTGTCTTATCATTCCCATGGGCAGGGTGTTCTGCGGACGGCTGTCGGCAGCTACAGTGGGGGCAGGGCCCCCGACTCCTTCCATTCGCTGGTCAGGGGAATGTAAGGTGGATCTGCAGGTGTGGCACACCTTCTGGGAAGAGTACAATGGGCGGGCGTTTTGTATGTCGGGCCCGGTGAGGAACTTTGATTGGTAGATCGTCAGGGACGTGGCGGGCTCCATGGGTTACGGGGGCTTTCTTCAGGGGACAATGGAGCGGGGAGGCGTGGCCGGAGTCCTGGGTGGCGGCGGGTTTTTTAAAAGGAACCTGGTGCTGCTGGAGCTCTGTCATGTGGTGGTAGTGATCGAGCTGTGACAATATGGGGTTGGTGGAAGTTATCAACCGAGTTTCCGGATCCTCGTTGCCAGTGGTTCGTTTGCTGCGCCACCTCGTGTTGCGCTGTTTACACTGGAACATCTTTATGTACGCTGGGCACATTCCGGGGTGTAGACAACAGACTCGCTAAAGCTTGGTTTTTCAGTGGGACAAGTCAGAGAGCTGGCTACGCAGGAAGACAGAGGAGGGGCCCCAGGCCCGGGGGGGGATGTGGGGCATTGCGTTGGGCTTGCCACAAGCTGGCTCAGGAGGTCGGTGAGTGGGCCGATGTGGGCCGATGTGGGCGACATACGCGAAGGTAAGGGACGAATGGTCTGTGTAAAAACGGCGGGTGGATGCCGAGCTGGGGGAGGTGGAGCTGGGTTGGTTGGTGGTGTATTTCGTGGCTGGACGGATGGGAAAAAGGGGGGTAAAACAGGCGGGTAAGGATTACAGAAAAGTGAACCGGTGAATTTTCGCTTTTGCGGAAGATTTGTGGCGTTTTGGGGGACATCCAGTTATGGGGTGAGTTTTTTTTTACTCCATATGGTTTTGTGGTGGCGTTTTTTCAAGTTTTTTAGGGTGGGTGAGTTGGTTGGCCCTTCCAGATAGGTGGCGGGAGGTCTAATGGTAGAGGATGTGCAGTCGGAGGAGGACAGCGTGGTTTTCGGCTTTGTGGGTCCAAAACGGATCAGAGGGAAAAAGGGGGTGGATGCGTTAGTATCCTTTGCTGGGTTCGGGGGGTCTGCCCTGTGCGGACGGTGCAGGAGTTTAACGATACGCCCTGGGTTGGAGGGGCCCTTCTTTATGCATGGGGATGGTTCGTTTGTGTCACCGTTTCAGTTGGGACAGGTGTGTAAGAAATGTCTGACAACGGCTGGGTTTGCTGAGTTACAATTTACCTCACACACACCGCATCGGGGAGGCCAGGTGCGGGTTGGATGAGGTGGCGGTCAAAAAGGATCGGGTGGTGGGGAATCTAGAAGATTTTGTTCTTGTGTGCGCCAACACATGGCGCTGGATTGAGGTGTAGTGGTGAGGTATGGACTGGAGGAGGTGGGTTCATGATATTCCGGAGGGTCGTGGCATGATTATCACTGTTGTTATTTGTTTTCAGAGGGAGGTCACTCACACCGCGTGTGGATCATGGGGCATTATTCTGTTTGCAAGGGGGGGCAAGGAGAGTGGATGCTAGGCCCGGATGTAGACAGTTGGGGATTTCCAGGCGGGAGGTGAGAATTCGTTCGGAGGTTTCCTGGGATGGGGTAGGGCAGGGTGCTGCCGGAGGTGCAGCGCTATGCCCGGCTCGACCGGCCGCCTGATGTGTCAGTTTTACACGTGTGGGGCAATGACCTGGGGGGTTCGGCCGATGGGGGATTTGATCTCCGCTGTTAAGGCGGACATATTCATGTTCAGGGCAGCTTTTCCAGGGATGTTGCGGGTGTGGCCTGACATAGTAGCTCGGACCACATTGGTGCATTGCAAGGTCAGTGGTTAGCAAGAGGAACAAGGTGGTGGGGAGGTTTGTGGCTAAGCACGGGGGGTTGGTTGTTCGTTACACGGAGTTGGAGGTTAATGTGGGTCTGTACCTGCTTGTAGATGGTGTTCACCTAACCGTTGTGGGTATGGATTTGTGGGTACTAGGTTGCAGGAGGGGATCTAGAGGGCCCTGCGGGTGTGGAGGGGTCCGTAAGGGAAAGGGGGTTCCCCTTCCGGCCTGTGGCGGTGTCCATTGGTTTTTGATGGTGACAGTTAACAGATGGAATGGAAATGGTGGGGGGGCTCATCGGTGGGATGGCCCCCGTATGGTGTTATTCCAGTGGAACGGTGTCCGCTGGAATACGGTTATGGTACACTGCGGTGTAAAAAGGGGGTGTCTCCGAGCTGGAGTCGGCTGGGGGCCGGATATGGTAATGGTAACGCAGTGTAATGGAAAATAAAAAGGTTTAAGTGGGGTTGCTGTCAAAGACCAAATTGGACGGGTGTTAATAAAGTTATTTGGGTTAAATGTTAATGAATAAAGTTTTGGTTACTTGGAATTAGTTAATTGGATTTAAATATTTAATTTGGTTTGAAAAAATAAATAGGCTGTCGTGGCCGAGTTTACTCCAACTCCTGTGTCTATCTCGTTAATGGGTAAATGGAAAAATGTTTAAAGAATTTGTGGGGGTTCTAAAGGTGGGGAGTAAAAGGTTGGACTATCTAATCTACACTAGTCAAGTAAAAGAATTACTTTATTAAATATAAAAATTGTATATATATAAAACAAGATATATATATAAATCCACACAATAAACATTAACCACAACTTTACTGTAGGTAAATGAAGGAATTATTAATAACTACCCCACCGGCTGCACTCTCACACCTCACCCTCCTGGCCCCTAGCCGTGGTCCCACAAGCTCAGGGACGAGCTGTTGCTTCAAGCCACTGCAGCCCAATGGTGTTTGGTAGCCCACTAATTTTAGCTAGGGAGGGTACCCATACCTAGATAGGTCCAACCCATCCCATAACATCCCAGATTTTCTCCACTCTAACACCAAGACCCATGCCATAGACTCCCACCCGAGAACACCTCACGCGTGGGAGGCCCGCCACAAACGCCAAGCCCGCTGCAGCCCTTCCTGGAGCCCCAGGAACCACATGTCTGTCCCAACAGCTGACAGATGAACACCATCTGCCCGCAAGTAGAGGCCAAAGTCTTCCTCCAGATCGCCATGACGAACCGCCAAACCCCCATTCCGAACCACAAACCTGGCCACCGCCCTGTTGACATTTATCCTAGTCTTGTTGATGCGATCAACAGACCGGGCCCCCCTCCAAGCCGTCCTGCAAATGATGTCCGACCACACCACTACCATGTCAGGGAAAGCAGACCGCAAGCGCAGGAAATCCCATTTGATATCCCGGACTAATTCCCTCGCAGCCCTGAGACACAAGTCATTGCCCCCAACGTGCAACAGAAGCACATCCGGAGGCCTATGTAACCTGGCGTACCTCTGGACTTCGGGAAGGACCCGAGACCACAACATGCCCGGAACCCCTATCCAATGCACTGATGCCTCTTCCGGCCCCAAAAACCAGCCCCCAAAACCACCTTCATCCCCTTCCCCAGTTGATCTGTCTTTGACTTGCGGATGACCAACTCAACCGAGTCCGGTCTCACCGCCACATCAGAGAGGGCTAAGCCCCCAGCCTCCGGTTTGGAAGGACTCACCAACTCGCTGACACGCAACGCCCCAAAAAAGGCCAATACAAATGCAGAGCGGAACAACCGAGCCTCAAACGCCGAGGAACAAACTTGGGGCAACGACCCAACCAAAATCCTCAACATACCTAAAGAGACCGGCCGCCACGAATCCGGCTTGCACCTGCCCTTTTGGTAAACCCTCAGCGCCTTACGGACGATAAAAGCCTTTGTCACATCCCGAACCCCGCTGATCTGAAACCAAAAGGCCAGCCCAGACATCTTCTTATTCAATGCGGCCACCAACACTCCCTCCTCACAACACTTACCCAAAAAGTACAACAAAGCCTGCAGTCTGTCGTCATCGGAGAAACAACCACCGATGCTACTCACCAACTCCGACCATTCCCGCCAGACCTGCTCATACGCCCTCCATGTGACCTCCGCCACCGAGCGACGCACCGACGACATCACGGTGTCAAGACGAGAGCCCACAAGTGTCCGGGGCACGAGACGCCCACACGGTCCGCTCCCGGAGCCAGCTTCCGAAACCTCTCCCACTGCAAACGAGAAAGCGCATCAGCCACCTCATTCTCCACCCCAGGAATGTGCACAGCAGACACCACAACATTGAAATGCAGACACAACAACACAAGATGCCGCAACAAGCGAACCACAGGCAGAGAGGAGGCCGTCAGTGAAGTAACAGCCTGAACCACCCCCAGATTGTCACAGCGGAAGCGAACCCGCCGGTTCGCCAACTCTGCACCCCACAGCTCAAGGGCAAGCACTATCTGAAACAATTCCAACAGCATCAGGTTGCGAATAAGAGGAGACTCAGCCAGAGCCGACGGCCACCGGTCCGCGCACCAATGTCCGCCGAAGAAAGCTACGAACCCCACCGACCCAGCAGCGTCTGTGAACAACTCTGATTCATCCGCGCAAATCCCCGGCTCCAACCAAAAAGATCTGCCATTATAGTGTTCCAAAAAGGAATCTCACACCTGCAAGTCTGCCCGATGATCCATACCCAAACCAACAAAATGGTGCGGCGCCCTGACCCCCGCAGTAGCCGCAGAAAGACGCCAGCAGAAGACCCGCCCCATGGGCATAATCCTGCACGCAAAATTCAGCTTGCCCAACAGCGACTGCAACTTCCGCAACTGAATCTTGGACCGCCGCGCAGCCGAAGCCACGGCCTCCCGAAGGTCCTCCAGCTTGTCGCTGGGGAATCGGCACTCCATTCGATCAGTATGCCCAAAAATTTTGAGAACCGTCGTATCACCAAAAAATCATCAAGATAGTGCAACACCGAACTGAGGCCGCCCAAGTCCTTGACAACCCACTCCAGAAAGGAGCTGAACAGCTCGAAATAGGAACACGAAATCGCGCAACCCATTGGAAGGCACCTGTCAGCAAAGAATTGCCCTTCCCAATGACAACCCAGCAAGCGGATGCTGCCCGGATGCACTGGCAAGAAACGAAACGCTGATTCAATATCCATCTTCGCCAGAAGGGACCCCCTCCCAAACTTCTGTACCCACCTCACTGCTTCATCAAAGGACGCATACGAAACAGCGCAAAGGGCCGGATCAATTGCGTCATTTACCGACCCCCCCCCCCCGCGGATGCGACAGGTGGTGAATGAGCCTGAACTGCTTCGGTTCCCTCTTGGGCACCACACCCAAGGGGGAAACGACAAAGTCATTCATCGGCGGCTCCGCGAACGGACCCGCCATCCTGCCCAACGCCACCTCCTTGCCCAACTTACCTCTCACCACCTCCGGATGTTGATAGGCCGACTTAAGATTGGCAGAAACAGGGGGGACCACGTCAAGCGAACTGGGTATGGCAAAACCATCCCGGAAACCCACCCACAGTGCTCGAGCCGCCCCCCTGTCCGGGTACCTACTTACCTAGGTAAGGGACCATCTTTTCCACCCTCACCGGAGTCCTCCCTTTTTCCAGCGTCGGCAAGCTTCTTCCCTTTCCGGAAGCACTTGGACCAGGGATGGCCACCCCCGCAGCCGGAGCACTCATGCTTAAAACAGCAGGTGCCCCCGAACTTGCAAATTCCGTCGTTGAATTGCCAACAGAACCCCTTGCGCTTAACGGCCGACGATGGCGAGGAGGAAGCACCCCCGGCCCCCCAGTGAAAGGGCGGCGGCACGGCTTTTGCCTGGACCATAAGCTTAACCCACAACCCTATATCCTTCTGGTCTCACCGTAGGGACGGCCGGACGGCCTTCCGTTGCCAGAACTGCTCATCATACCTAAGCCAAGCCGTCCCCCCGTAAATCCTCCTGAGTCTCACTTATGGAATCCAGGTAACCAAACAACCCCGAACAATTCTCCTGGGCCCTCTCCCCGATAACGCTCGCCAGGATGTAAAAATGCCTGCGTCCAATTCACAATTGTCCTGGGGATGAGCCGATAACGCCGCCTCTCCTCCTCCTCCTTTTTGCTCTCATCGGGCTTAATCTTGTCAAAATTAAACTTCTCAAGGGGAAGCAGAGAAAAAATCTCCACGTACTCCCCCCTCCAAATCCTTTCCTTCACTTCCACCTTCAGGTGAGAGCCCAACGGGCCCTCGTAGCAGATATACATCTCCCCCCTCGCTGAATGCGCCAGGCGAACCCCGTCCACCACGGCACCAGCCTCAACGCTCGTACACGCCCCCCCTGAGACGCCTCGGCCACAGGGGCGAGGGCGGCGTGAGCCGCAGGGGGCGTGACCAGCAGAACCGCCGACCCTGCCGGCAGAAGTGAATGCGCCGACCCCACCGAAAGCGAGGAACCCGCCACCGGCAGAGGAGATGCCCCCGACAACAGTGGAGAAACCCCCAACCCACCCCCAGGCGGGATCCAAAGAGCTCCCTGACCCCCCCGTTACCCATGCCGGCACTGGGGAACACCCCGCCATGGGAGGGGGCACCACCGGGCCCCGGAACGCCGCAAGGGCTGCCCACAGGTTCTGCAGCAACACATCCCCTGCGCCCAAGCCCTGGATGCCAACCTGTGGAGGGTCAAAGCCCGGAGGGACCACCCCAGCCGCTGTGCCAGACCCCCCCCCAACCACTCCAGCAAGTGCACTATCGCCCAACGAAAAAGACGGAGACAACACAGGGACAGGTACAGAGACAAAGCCAGGGATAGACTCACCAGGCAGCCCAGGGGGGTCCACACGACCAGCCGTTGCTCCGGATCCCAGACGCGAATCCACGCTCCTAGGCTCTCCGATCGTCACCTCCGAATCCGACTCCGAGACTTCACCCTCGGAACGATGGTCCCCCTGGCAGACAGGGGACGTCGCGACTGCCGCTGGACCAGGCCACGTCGTCCTGACGTCATCAGCCCGCGACTTCCTCCCGCCACGGCCGGCTCCGATACCACTCCCGCGTCGGGCGCCCTGCCGCACCGCAGGCACCGCTCCAGCCCCGCCGACATCACCTGGGGTTCTCGACCTCCCGCCAGCAGTAGCCACGGCCACCCCACGAGTGGAGCCCGCGCCAGCATCCGTCTTCCGTCTGCGACGAGCAGCACCAGGTAAGGGGGAAGGCCCCGCCCGGCCCGCCGACGACTCCTGGACAAGGGGGCACTCTTTACGTCTGGAGGAAAAGAGATTTCACCTCTAAATACGGAAAGGTTTCTTCACAGTAAGAGCTGTGAAAATGTGGAACAGACTACCTCCAGAGGTGGTTCTGGCCAGCTCAGTAGATTGCTTTGAGAGAGGCCTGGATTCTTTCCTAAATGCACATAATATAACTGAGTACTAAGATTTGTAGGTAAAGTTGATCCAGGGTAAATCCAATTGCCTCTCGGGGGATCATGAAGGAATTGTTTCCCCTCCTGTAGCAAATTGATCATCGCTCTGCTGTTTTTTTTTTTGCCTTCCTCTGGATCAACTGTGGGTATGGATTTGGGTGTATGGGATTGTACTGTGTTTTATTTTGTTTATTTTTTTTTTTTTTTTATGGTTGAACTGGATGGACTTGTGTCTGTTTTCAATCTGACTAACTATGTAACTAACAGGTCTATAGTTACTTGGTAAAGACTTTGTCCCCTTTTTAAATATAGGCACCACATTGGCTCTACGCCAATCCAGTGGTACTATGCCTGTCATTAATGAGTCCATAAATATTAGATACAGTGGCTTTGAAATTTCAGAGCTCAATTCTTTTAGGATCCGTGGGTGGATGCCACCTGGTCCAGGTGCTTTATCCACCTTTGTTCTCTCTAAATATTTCTGGACCATATCACTTTTGAGCCATTGTGGATTTGGGGCTGTGTCAGTCCCACCCCCATTATGGACATGAGCTCCCCCATGCTCCATTTATATCACCATCCCCATAAAGATGCCAGTAAAATTCTGCCTGTTGGGAAAGTGCCATCTCCCTTAGCATCAGGAGAAAGTCGCCAAACACCATGCCTTGAATGTGGTCTGCTGGGGCACGGCATATTTTCTTGCCCTAGATTCTGGGGTGCAGCTGGAGGTAATGTTGCTGAGCAGAACTCTTTATCGGTGGGCCAAGATTCCTTTTCAGATATGTTTGCAGTTACCCCTGCAACAAGGAGTTTTCTGTTGTGTCTGCAGGGGGTGCTAAACAGTGGGAGATGCCTGCTGTGATATCATCCTGTGGCCACCAGGGGGAGTTGGCCAGTAAATATGCAGCTGAGAGACAGCGCACTCAAATGAAGACAGAGTTACCTGCTACGGATTATGGTAAGACTGTTGCGGTTTGTGATCCAAGTGAAGTGGCAGTGTATTCGGTGGGGAGATCTGCAGAAAGTGTAAAAATGATGGACTTGCTGCAGTGTGCTACCCAGATCAGTGGGGAGACGAAGGTTAAAACCCTGCTTGCAGCAAGGTCAAGGACTGAAAAGGACTCTGTGTGCACCTATGGTAATCCAGCAGAGTGCTGGGAGAGATGTGTTAGGGGTGACCAAAACAGTTGGTGTGCCATGTTCCCTAGCGATAGTGACAGGTGCTGCAGAGTTGCCAAGGGAAACCGCCAAGGAACCTGCCGTGGTGAGGCAAGTGGTTTCGCAGGACAATTGTAAAGCTGCCCTAGTGGGCAAAATAATTCCTTTGGAGAGGAAGGGTGATGTGCTGAGTGGCACGCAGGGTGCCATGCATTCTGACAAAAGACAACCTGATAGAGATTATAAAACTGCTATGTTTATGAATGCTGATGATGAAGATATTGCTGATGATAAATGTACTTATGGTGATGTGATGCCTAATGAGGTAGGGGTGATCTCTAAGCAGGATATGCGATTCAACTTAGCAACAGTATATAAGGCTGCAGAGGTGTCCTTAGAAACCTCCAGGGAGCTCTGTGTGTTGGAGCCAGAGGTTGCCTGGGACAACTGTGGTGCCGCTCTGATGGATAAGAGGGTACTTGACCTTGGTGATGAGAAAAATTATAAAACTCAAATGTTTGAAATTACTTGTAGTGAAAATGGGTTACTGCGGTCTGTCACTGCTGGCAGAAATAGTCCTCATGAGTTTAATGAAGCGCCACTTGAGCAAAGTGGTGAAGTTATGTTATTGCAGCCTGCTGTGTTTAAAAATGTGTCTGCTGTGGAGCCACTCTGTCCTGTGTCTCCTTTGGCAGTTGGAGCCGTACTGCATAGTACCTCTGATGGGAGCACAGAGAAGGTAGACAGACAGATTGGCAACAAGTTTGTTAGCTTTATTGAAAGAAGGCAGAACTTGTTCTGCTGTTGGCTTTTGCAGAAGTTAACCCTCTCCAGTTGGAAGGATTTGAAAAGGGCGCATACATAGCAGAGGTTTTGTCCAAAGCAAAAGAGATGAGGAATGTTGAGCTTCAATATGATGGGGTAATGGATACCGATTTGGAATGGCTCAGTGTTGCTGAAAGTGAGAGGATGAGTGTGACACATGCGATTTGCAGTGCTCAGGGGAAGCCATAAGCCAAAGCTCTCTTTAAGTAACTCAGCCTCTCACGCCTTAGCAAATGAGCCCCTCCACATCATTAGTAAAGGAAAAGTTCCTAGAGTTTTGTCTTTAGGTGCGGCATGTCTAGAAATAACTGAGATGTTGTTGGAATTGGTGAAAATCTTTCCAATGTACACCTGCATGTATCCACAGCAGAGGGGCGACATGGTACCAATCGGTGGACACAGGTGGTACCGGCTATGTTAAGCAATATTGATAAAAGTTGGTTGCTGTACTGTTGGTTAATTTTGTGGAAAGTTGTCTCAGTGCTTCCAGCGGCAGTTATGTGCAGAAGGCGCTCAGGGGAATTGTTAGAGTAATCAGAAAAATTAGACAGTGGAAGTCTCTCCGTATGCTGGTGTGATGGGGTGCATTCCTGCCGGTGCGGTCCGAGGTACGGATGAGCAGTGGTTGGTACATGGCGTGCGTACTGTCTCACCCGCTAGACCTCATGTAGAGGAAGGGCTCGGAATGGACGTGGCAGTAGTGGGAATTTAGTCCATCACTTGCAGAGAGGTGCAGTTTGAGGTACCCGGAGACACTTTGACAGTAAATAACAGTAATGGTAACTGTAACGAAAAAGTGTATGAGAAGCACTGTAGAGCACTATCGGACAGCTCAGAGGTATTGGTTGAGATACCAATGGACACAGAAATGGTTAAGGAGATTGATGTGGGAAAATGTGTTGGTAGGACAATTGCTATTGGAGTGTTGGACAACAGGGGGCGATGTGAACCTGCAGGACTGTCCCATAGGGAGTTACTGCTTGCCTGTAGTTGGTCCCTCCATAGACACTGTCCTAGCAAACAAGGGGACAAGAGGTCCCAATGACAATGTTGAGTTGAATAACCCCTTGTGGGACATTGCTATTGAGGTTAAACAGAAGGATGTGATGTTGATTTTAGATGGTTTGGTTGCCAAAGGTAACCACATGGGGTTTAGTGAACCTGAGAAACAAATGTTGTTGGGTAATGTTGCGTCAGGTAGTGAGAGTGGTCCGTCCCTGACAGATTTCAGGGGAGTGGGTCCCCAACAGTTCCAGGAGAGTAGGTCTGTGGGAGGAAAAAGGGATCCTGAGGCCAGAAGGTAAAAGGGATAGAGAGATTAGTGGGAGCCCACGGTTTAGGAAGAAGTGCTGGTGGAAGCACACCCGGAAGAAAATGTGGGTGGAGTGCCCCTTTAGAGAAAAGGTTGGGCAGATTAGGACTCCTGCTGCTGATAGTTGGCACAGAGGCGTCACGGTGAAGTGTTGGTGGAAACGTACCCGGAAAAAAATGAGCCTACTCAGCGAATGGCTGGCACAGAGGTGTCCCATTTGTGATGATGGGTCTATGTGTTCCTCCCTCTGGTTCGAAACAGGGGGGGAGGATATGTGATTGCGGGACTCTGTGCTATGTGAAAGGTTGCTGGTTTACACCAGATTTTGGAGAGAAAGACACATTAATTGCACAGCTGTGTCCTAGGCTTTTTTAGTTCTGACCTGACATGGCTCAGAGCCCCACCCAACAGACAGTAATGCCGCGTACACACGATCACTTTTTGTGATGACAAAAAATGACATTTTTAAAAATGTCGTTTAAAATGATGGTGTGTGGGCAAAATGTAATTTTATGTCTTCTGAAAAATGACCAAAAAAAAATTCGAACATGCTCGAATTTTTTATGTCATTTTTTAAAATGTCATTTTTTGTGTCATAAAAAATGATCGTGTGTGGGCAAAACTACGTGAAAAATTACGTTTTAAACCCGCACATGCCCAGAAGCAAGTAAAACTACCATTCATAATGGAGATCGCACATTCATCACGCTGTAACAGACAAAAAAGCAGGAATCGTCTTTGGCCTCGTACACACGAGGGGATATGTCCGCTGAAAACGGTCCGATGGACCGTTTCAGCAGACATCTCCGCTCGTGTGTATGGGCTAGCGGACAGATTTCTCCACCCGACAGATTTCAAAGCATGCTTTGAAATCTATCGGGTGGAATCCGTCCGCCCGACATGTCTGCTGGTTAGTACACTTACCAGCAGACATGTCGTCCCGCACCGCCGCCGCGCCGCCGCCGAATGGATTTGGCGCATGCGCGGAAGTGTTTTACTTCCTGGTGCGGTGACGTGGCGGTGACGCGGCGGCGTCAACGTCACCGCCGCGTCACCGCCACGTCACCGCGCCGTCCGGCGGCGGGGAATTTGATCCGATGGTGTGTACACGCCATCGGATCAAACTCCCGATCGGACATATCCGATGGAAATGGTCCGCGGACCGTTTTCATCGTATATGTCCGATCGTGTGTACGAGGCCTTTTACTAACAAGTAACCAGCTAAAAGCAGCCTCAAGGCAAATAGAACTTCCCCTTTAGAGTGCCGTCATTTTGTTCATCATTTTCCAAAAATGATGGTGTGTACGCAACGTCATTTTTGAAAATGAAGTTTGAAAAATGTAGTTTTTTTTCATCACAAAAAGTGATCGTGTGTATGGGGCATAAGTCTGTTCCTGGGAATCAGGTGGATTCCCAATCCCTCTGAGAGGAGTCAGAGACGCTGCATGGGTGCAGCTAGAGCATGCATGTCTGCAGGAGGCAGATGTCGTTTGATGATTGAGCAGCAAGACGCTTATCAGGAGAAAGCTAGGTTTGTACTTATCCCTAGGAAACTGTTTGTTCTGAGGAACAGAACTTAGGCCTAGGCTAAAGGCCTGAAACAGCCGGATGGCAAGTATGAAAGCCAGGAGGCTAAACTGTTGAGTATGCAAGATGCAGAAATACTGTGGTATTTGTGAACTTTTGTGCTTTTAAATAAAAGTGGGCTACCAAGCCCTTAAAAACTCAGTTCTGGACTGGCGTACTCACTGGAAAACGCACCTACCGCTGGAGTCTGATCCTTATACACAGTATATTCAAAATACAACCAGCAATGGTTTTTTGCTACATTCCATTGAAAGTAAAGGTAAATATAACAAAACAATCATGAGTTCATGCTGGCTTTCACTATCTTTCATGACTTCCTGTTCTGCAACTTTAAATGTGGTTTTCCATTACACTGTGCCGACAGAAGACTAACAAAAGTCAACAAATACAAAAGAGCTATTTCATAACTAGGCCTTGTTTCATATCAGCTCTCTATTATATAATGTGCAAAGGTCTGTGGAAAGTACCATGACACTGTTTGCCTTCCAGATTGTTTATGTAGTTGATACGATTGCAATTGCAAGATTAGACAGTACATTATTTTAATGTTCAGAAACAAACGCCCATTATTTAGTTTTTATTTTGTTTTTCTTTGTCATTCAGAATCTTTAGCTTGCAAATGTAAACTTTTTTTGCTTTATTCATTTTCCATTTCAATAATTGTATTAAGTGTAATAAAAGAAAAGTTTTACAAACATTTGTCCGGTTTGTTATTTGGACAAAACACAATAAGAATAAGAGGGAAAGAGTTATAAAACATTATTAAAAAGGCACAATCAGAATGTTATTCTGCAAAGGGGAAAGCCCTGGAACCATGCAATGCCATGTCAAACATTTAATAGACGTAAAATATTAATAGGCTTTTCCTGTTGACATCCGCCTCAGTTCGGAATGCTGTCTCAGTCAGCTTTTTAGTGCCCACTAGGTGGCAATCTTGAATAATCCTGAACAATAATGTGGACTCAATGGCCCCCTAACCAGAAGAATATTGATTTTAAAAATGAAAAAGACAGGAAAAAAAAGGAGAGGAGAGAAAAGAAAATAAAAGTACTCCTTTTGGCCAAAATGTAAACACATTCTCACCTTCATCTGTTCTTATATTAAATGGGAGATTGTATGTATCATATTATTAATGGATTACGGATCTTTTCAAATCTGTTTTGCAGGTCCTGTAAAATTATGGCTTTCTTTTTTATTGAGCATTATGCATTACTTTTGGCCATTTTGACAAAAAATATGTAAAAGTCTGTTCGGGCATTTTTGGGAACATCAACATTAGTGACAGAGTCGATCATTGTGTATATTCTAGTTCAATATATTTTTAATTTTGCACATGTCCACCAGTTGTAAAACATTGTTCCCGCCTGTCCGCAGCCTCTAAAACAAATCAAGGATGCACAAGGATAGATCTTAGCAATCCTAGCAGGTACCAAGTCACATTAAAGCGGTAATAAACCCAAAAGCAAATATTAAATATACTGCAGATTACCAATTGTTAGATGCAATGGCTGCTTTAGTTTTCCTTTTTATGCATTTTTTTCTACTTAGCACTGACATGGGTGCATACAATGGTCAACTTTTATTCATTTATCTAAAACCTTTATCCCAAAAGGGATTTTTTTTTTTTTTTTTGCTGTAACTGCCTAATGAGTGTTGGCTGGTGATTGGCTTCAATTTGTTAGTGTATCTAAATCTGCAAGTCCAACACTGACCTTCCCCCAGACTGACAATGCTGCTGCTATCTAGAGCAGGGGTGTCAAACTGGCGGCCCTCCAGCTGTTCCGAAACTACAAGTCCCATCATGCCTCTGCCTGTGGGAGTCATGCTTGTAACTGTTAGCCTTGCAATGCCTCATGGGACTTGTAGTTTTGCAACAGCTGGAGGGCCGCCTGTTTGACACCCCTGATCTAGAGTGTAGCGTTTTATTACACAAGGAGTGTTACTGGCCAGATTATCAGGTGAAAAAGAAAACTAATGCAGCCATCACATCTAAGGATTTGTAAGCTGCATTATATATATTTTTTTTTTTTGTGTTTAATACTATTTTATGATACACTCTGTCTTATTGTTCCCCGTAAGGTTTTTAGGAATATATCTTATTTTTGTATGTTGATATTAATAAGCATTCTTTTTCTGCTCTGTAAAGTTGTTATACCTGACACCATTGTTCTCTTCTAGCACTGTTTTTTCTAAACATGTACAGTTGTTGTCCTGTTATATGATTTCTAATATACTTGCACACCAACATCTCATGTTGCTATTGCATTATGTTATACTTCTGTACCACTTTTGCATTTTTCTAATAAAAAGTTTGTAAACAAAAGATAGTCTATTTTCGGTGTGCAAATGTAATAGAATATTTTCATATATATTGTAACCTGGGGGATAGGTAGCAGGTAGAAAATCTCCCTGGGATGAGCAGGCACAGATGCCAAGTCCATAGGAAAAGTGAAAAACAGTGTGGTTTATTGGTGCTATATACAAAGTCTATTTTACAGGTGCAGAAAAACAAACAAAACAAAAATAATTAAACAAAAACCCAGCCACGTCTTGGCTCTAACTATACAATATAGTTACCAGGCTAAGCAAGCCTACAGCTTGTCAGCTTCCACATCCACTGCTTAACAGTTTTCACCAACCTTCTTGCTCTCACAGACCAACACAGTGGGCCAGATTCAGGTAGAGTTAGGCTGGAGTATCTGTGATACTCCAGCCTAACTGTCACTTTAAGCCGGCGTTTCTGTTTTCTGTAACCAGAAAACAAGAAACGCCGGGTTGGTGTTCCGATACGATCGGCGCAATTGAATTCCGCCATCGTATCACAAATTTAATTTAAAAATGGCGCCGGGGGGGTTCCCGCTGATTAACGCTGGAAAAATATGTTAATCAGCGGGAATCGGAAATTCACGATCGTTTTCGGGCGCGACGCAGTGATTTTCCGACGTTTCCGTAAGCGATACGCGACGTAAAGATAAAGCAGCCCCCTAGTGGAGTATCCTATGTTAAGTATAGCCGTCGTCATCGCATCGGGGGAAAAAAAAATTTGCGTCGTTTGCGTAAAACGTTCATGAATGGGGATGTGACGTCATTGACGTTCACTGACAGAATTTGGAGCATGCGCACTGGGATGTATTGATACTCGACGCATGCGCAGTACGTTCGCCGCGGGATCGCGCTTAGTTTAAATAATACACGCCCCGTACCCGCCCAATTTGAATTCCGCCGGCTCATTTGCGATGCGCTGCCGCAACTTTAGGAGCAAGTGCTTCATGAATAACAGTACTTGCTCCTAAAATTTCGGCAGAGTAACGTAAATGAGAAGCGTTACTCCAGAGCAAAGATGCTCCCATCTACCTGAATCTGGCCCTATCTGTGTTTCCCAGGCAGAGCAAAGGCTGTCTGCTCAGATGAGCTTAAATTGACATGGGAGAGAGGAACAACACCTGAATTGGATCAGAGATCCCTGAACGTGTAAGAGAGGAGCCTGGGAGAGGTATAAACCCCCGAACAGGACTTTCCCAATCTCAATGGGCAAAAATCTCATGCTGGATATCTATACTGATATGGACTGGGTAATGTGTTAGGAATGCAAGCTAGTCCATTTTGCTGAAATTTCATTGCAACAACTAAAAATGGTTCTTAGTAGTTTGTATGGCCCCCAAGTGCTTGTATGCATGCCTGACAACATTAGTGCATGCTCCTAATGAGATGACGGATGGTATCCTGGGGTATTTCCTCCCAGATCTGGACCAGAGCATCACTGAGCTCCTGAACAGACTGAGGTGCAACCTGGCAGCAACGGATGGACTGAAACATAATGTCCCAGAGGTAGAGAGAAAGGAGTCACCGCTCCAGGTGGGATCACTAAATGGTTACAGGTGGTGCAGGATACCGAGGGTGCTGGTGGTGCACTAAGCAAAATGAAGACAAATAAAAATGGATAGCCGCACTCCAAAACCTGATGGGTGGTCTTTTATTCAATAGACAGCATGTACAAAAATAGGGTCACAGCAGTGGAAACAAGGAACAGCCGACGCGTTTCGCACTGGATCAGTGCTTATTCATGGCTGGTGCCATGAATAAGCACTGATCCAGTGCGAAACGCGTCGGCTGTTCCTTGTTTCCACTGCTGTGACCCTATTTTTGTACATGCTGTCTATTGAATAAAAGACCACCCATCAGGTTTTGGAGTGCGGCTATCCATTTTTATTTGTCTTCAATGTCCCAGAGGTGTTCTTTTGGATTTAGGTCAGGTGAGCGTGGGGGCCATTCAATGGAATCAATTTCTTCATCCTCCAGGAACTGGCTGCATGCTCTCGCCACATGAGGCCGGGCATTGTCATGCACCAGGAGGAACCCAAGACCCACTGCACCACCGTAGGGTCTGACTATGCGTCCAAGGATTTTGGTCAGAGACATTCACACCAGTGGCCTGCTGGAGGTCATTTCGTAGGGCTCTGGCAGTGCTCATCTTGTTCCTCCTTGCACAAAGGAGCAGATACCGGTCCTGCTTATGGGTTCCGGACCTTCTACAGCTCTGTCCACCTCTCTAAGGCCGCGTACACACGGGGAGACATGTCCGCTGAAACATGTCCGACGGACCGTTTCCAGCGGACATGTCTCCTCGGATTTTGGTCCGATGGCGTGTACACACCATCGGACGAAAATCCCCTTGGACTGAGGACACTGTGACGTGGCGGTGACGTTGACGCCGCCACGTCACCACTCCAGGAAGTAAAATAATAATGGATTCGACACATGCAGAGATTTATGTCCGCTGGTTAGGCGTACTAAACAGCGGACATGTCCGACGGACAGGTTTCCAGCGGACAAATTTCAAAGCATGCTTTGAAATTTGTCCGCTGGAAAAACCTGTCCACTAGGTCGTACACACGATCGGATATGTCCGCTGAAACTGGTCGGCGGACCAGTTTCAGCGGACATGTTCGATCGTGTGTACGTGGCCTAAGAGTAACTGCCTGTCTCCTGAAATCTCCTCAATGCTCTTGAGACTGTGCTGGGAAACACGGCAAACCTTCTGGCAATGACACGTATTGATGTGCCTGTCAGGGACCCGTTGTCCGTCCACGGTGTGCGCGCATGCGCACGCATTCCACTGCTCAAATCAGTGCAACCAGCTGTAACTGCGTGCTGACACACGTGCCAAATGCGCTCGCATATGCGCCAATTGCACGCGCATGCGTTAGCGACACGCATTCGACGGGTGCGTGCGTGCCGGGAAAACTCACGTGCACGTTAATGCGATTTGGCGCCATTGTGCCTTTAAAAAGCCACTTGCTGCAACAATACAGTGCTGTCTGATCTGCAGCTCTGTATTAGTTATCCTGCATTCCTGTCTATCTGTTACCAGCACCGACCCGGCTCCACCTGACTATCCGAACCTCTCCATCCCTAACCTTTGGCTCGTTTGACTTTGTTTACCTGATTTGACTACCTGCTGTCAGACCCCTTTGCCTGAATTTGTGACCACGCTTTAGCCGTCCGCATCAGTTACCTGACCATCTGTTCTGACCCGGCCTGCCTGACTCCGCTATTGCCTGCTGATTGTGTTTAACCCAGCTTACCTTACCAGCTCCCGCTGCCGCTCTATCAGTATCACCAGCTCCAGGGCCGCTGATCTACTACTTCTGTTCCAACTGTCTTCGGTTCCAGCCGTTCCTGAGGGATCATCCTCTGGTACCTGACTACTGCTTCCAGTCTGGCACTCCTACCTCACTGTGCTCCTGAGCTTGCTGTCCCCACTCCAGTGACTAATGAGCCAGGGCTGTAAGTGAGGCCTTCCCCTGAAACTAGGCTCTGACGACCAGGTGCATGAGTACATAGCAGTGTTATTCTGGTGGAGTTGGGCTGCCTGTGCAGTCTTTTATAGGCTCCAAGTATCGCCTCGTGCTACCAGTAATGACCCTGACCCTAGCCAAATGCAAAACTAGGGAAAAACAATCAGAAAAGATGAGTAGGGAAAAAAATGTCAGACACCTCCACCTGAAAAAACATTCCTGTTTTGGAAGTCGTCTCATTGTTGTACATCTAGTGCACCTGTTGTTAATTTCAATTAACAGCAAAGCAGCTGAAACTGATTAACAACCCCCTCTGTATACACCCCTCCCCCTCTGCTACTTAACTGACCAGATCAATATCCCAGGAGTTCTGATTCAAAAGTGTTGCTTTAATTTTTTTCTAGCAGTATATATATATATATATATATATATATATATATATATATATATATACACAGTACAGACCAGAAGTTTGGACACACCTTCTGATTCAGATAGTTTTCTTTATTTTCATGACTATGGAAATTGTAGAGTCACACTGAAGGCATCCAAACTATGAATTAACACATGTGGAATTATATACATAACAAAAAAGTGTGAGACAACTGAAAGTATGTCAAGATGAGACTGTGTGTGAATCAGGCCTTCATGGTAGAATACCTGCTAGGAAACCACTGCTAAAGAAAGGCAACAAGCAGAAGAGACTTGTTTGGGCTAAAGAACACAAGGAATGGACATTAGACCAGTGGAAATCTGTGCTTTAGTCTGATGAGTCCAAACTTGATCTTTGGTTCCAACCAACGTGTCTTTGTGCGATGCAGAAAAGGTGAACGGATGGACTCTACATGCCTGGTTCCCACCGTGAAGCATGGAGGAGGAGGTGTGATGGTGTGGGGGTGCTTTGCTGGTGACACTGTTGGGGATTTATTCAAAATTGAAGGCATACTGAACCAGCATGGCTACCACAGCATCTTTCAGCGGCATGCTATTCCATCCGGTTTGCGTTTAGTTGGACCATCATTTATTTTTTAACAGGACAATGACCCCAAACACACCTCCAGGCTCTGTAAGGGCTATTTGACCAAGAAGGAGAGTGATGGGGTGCTGCGCCAGATGACCTGGCCTCCACAGTCACCGGACCTGAACCCAATCGAGATGGTTTGGGGTGAGCTGGACCGCAGAGTGAAGGCAAAAGGGCCAACAAGTGCTAAGCATCTCTGGGAACTCCTTCAAGACTGTTGGAAGACCATTTCAGATGACTACCTCTTGAAGCTCATCAAGAGAATGCCAAGAGTGTGCAAAGCAGTAATCAAAGCAAAAGGTGGCTACTTTGAGGAACCTAGAATATGACATATTTTCAGTTGTTTCACACTTTTTTGTTATGTATATAATTCCACATGTGTTAATTCATAGTTTTGATGCCTTCAGTGTGAATCTACACTTTTCATAGTCATGAAAATAAAGAAAACTCTTTGAATGAGAAGGTGTGTCCAAACTTTTGGTCTGTACTGTATATACATAGTGTATTATAATGAGAATGTTACATATATTTGAGACTCTTTCTTGTGGCACAACAATTAAAGCTTATTTTATACATACAATGAGGCTCTGTTTTTTTTAACCATGCCACTATAAGCCCCATCCACTGTAAATCAGGCCCAATGTTTGCCATGGTGCACATAGCATGCCATATTATTGCTCTCCTTGGGGTGTCCAAATGTGCCCCAATCATAGCAATGCCCCTAAATAAGCCCCAAATTTGTTTTTTTATCGACTTCTTCATTCCCTTCTTCACTTTTATAACTTGAATTGATTTGTGCATTTAGTGCAAAGTTTAAAAAAGCAAACAATGTACCAGCAACATGATTCTAGTGCCTCTATAGAAGGTTAGCTGATCATTTGCCAACAGGCTAGCTCTTACATAGCTAAAGTTCACATTTATAATAACATGTAGCGCTTACTCCTGAAGGGGACACTGGAAACGACCCAGGTCTCCCTTACCTATTCAGATTAAGAGTGGGCATCTTCACTGGCTCTTGATTCAATCAGTAATTCTCATAACCATCCCAAAAGAGGGCTACAATTTATTCACTTTCAGTTCATTACAGAGGGGCATTCTTTACATCTAGAGGAAAAAATAGAAAGGCTTCTTTGCCCTAAGAGCTGTGAAAATGTGGGAAAGACTGACTCTCTTACAGACTAGTTCTGGGCGGCTCAGTAGATTGTTTTAACGAAGACCTGAAATGCATTCCTGCCCTAAATGCACAAAATACAGTGACAGAGGGATGGTGGTGGGAGGGATAGGATCAGGCAGAGGGATGAAGTTTGGAGGGATTAGATCAGGCAAAAGGATGGTGGGGGGGATCTGGCAGAGGGATGGCCAGATTGCCACAATTACTATTTTCCAGATGTGTTTTTGCCACTTTCCAGATGTGTTCCATACAGAAACAAGGCAACATTCTACTTTTGTTGACTGCACTAGAATGAGCTGTACTGGTGTGAACTAAGTAAATGGAATCAAAGTTGCCACTGTTTATGCGTTTCTTGATGCAGAATAAAAAACGCACTGGACTGCATCTGGTGTGAGCAAGTCCATTTTTTTTTTTATTTTTTATCCATAGGATCTCTGGAAGACACTTGCTGACCCAGACACTAGAGGGCAGCATCCACCCTGGAAGTGCAATGCATAAACATATGTCAGCCATCTTATTTGGATAAAGTTCAGAGAACTTGTTGCTGTAAATTGGTCTTCTGACGAGGTCTCGGTCATCCTTCATGAACGAGCGATTTACACTCTGCCAGTATGGGAAAGGACCATCATTCATGAACGAGCGATTTACGCTCAGTCAGTATGGCAAAGGATCATCATTCATGAATGAGCGATTTACGCTCTGCCAGTATGGGAAAGGACCATCCTTCATGAACAAGCGATTTACGCTCTGCCAGTATGGGAAAAGACCATCCTTCATGAACGAGTGATTTACGCTCTGCCAGTATAGCAAAGGACCATCATTCATGAACGAGCGATTTACGCTCTGCCAGTATGGGAAAAGACCATCCCTCATGAACGAGCGATTTACGCTCTGCCAGTATGGGAAAGGACCATCCTTTATGAACAAGCGATTTATACTCTGCCAGTATGGCAAAGGACCATCATTCATGAACGAGCGATTTACGCTCTGCCAGTATGGGGCATAAAGATTTGAGGGGCATAAAGATCTTCCACTACCTAGATGACGTTTTGGTAGTGGCCCATGCAAGCGAGGAGTAGACAGCACAATGCGAGGTGGTGCGGAAGATTCTATCCGAGTTTGGCTGGATTGTCAACAAGTCCCTCCCAGGAGATGGAATACCTAGGGCTTGTTTTCGATACAAGCAAAAGGCCATGTGTCGCTACTAAGATGCAAAACAGCCGAGCTAGTAGCCCGTGTAAACAGCTTTAGGGAGTCCGTATTGCTGTTGGCAAGGGACTGTATGACGCTTCTGGGAATGTTCACTGCAGCAATCCCAGCTGTTTCCTGGGCAAGATTCCATACAAGGGCATTCCAGGTGACTTTTCAGAGCCAGTGGGATGGCGCATCACTTCACCGAAAAGGCTCTGCCTCTGTGTTTCTCCAGGAAAGGGAGAGCACCACGCAGAGCTCCAGGTGACATCATCGGCGTTAGATTCGGCTGACTCTGAGCATCAATACATAATTGTGAATGTCTGAATTGCAATGCATCGATGCAGCATCAACACCCCTAATTCAGAGGCTGCCAGGCCCAGATACCAGTTCCAGAGCACACCAGCAAAGTTCAGGCTCTGTTTAAGGGTGTCTTTTTATAGTTTTATTGCAGTATACAGTCTGAATGTAAAAATATTGCCAGAGTATCAAGCCCTTACACCCGCCAGAGGGTGTTTTTATCCATACGAGTGTTAGGCCTCGTACACACGAGGGGATATGTCCGCTGAAAACGGTCCGATGGACCGTTTCAGCAGACATCTCCGCTCGTGTGTATGGGCTAGCGGACAGATTTCTCCACCCGACAGATTTCAAAGCATGCTTTGAAATCTATCCGGTGGGAATCTGTCCGCCCGACATGTCTGCTGGTTAGTACACTTACCAGCAGACATGTCGTCCCCCACTGCCGCCGCGCCGCCGCCGAATGGATTCGGCGCATGCGCGGAAGTGTTTAACTTCCTGGTGCGGTGACGTGGCGGCGTCAACGTCACCGCCACGTCACCGCGCCGTCCGGCGGCGGGGAATTTGATCCAATGGTGTGTACACGCCATCGGATCAAACTCCCGATCGGACATATCCGATGGAAATGGTCCGCGGACCGTTTTCATCGGATATGTCCGATCGTGTGTACGAGGCCTAATACTTGGTTTTGAATAAAATATTTGTTTACGGTTGTACACTATGGAGGGATGCTTTTTATATATATATATATATATATATATATATATATATATATATATATTATTGCTGGACATGGTGTGGAGATGCATGGTGGACATACATATTACCTGTATGAAAATATAGGTCTATATTTGAGGTAAGCTGCCATTTCAACACAAGGGTGGAGCATAGTGTGGTGGACACTTAAAATTGTGAAGTATATCCGATTCCCCCCCCCATAGGGGAGAGCGGAGAAAAGACAGGGCGGTCCCTGCACAGTGTGCAGGGACCACCCTGTCATCTGATGGCTCAGCGGGGATCTACGGAGCGATCACCGCTGAGCTTACGGAAGAAAAACACAGAGGTGGATCATTACTGATCTGCCCAGGGGCGGACTGACAACCCATGGGGCCCCCGGGCAATAGAAGATTATGGGGCCCCTGGGCTTACAGATGACCATCAAGCCAGGTGGCAGTACAGAGACGGGGCAGCTAAAATCTCGGGATTTTCACATCAAAAGCATGTAGGTTTTGGACATATCAGGGACAGATGTAAAAAAAACACAGATTTTTACATACTGTCCCTGGTTTTACTGAGGCTGGCAACCCTGATGGGGCCCCCTAGTGGCATGGGGCCCTCGGGCAGTGCCCGAGTTCCTCAATGGTCAGTCCGCCCCTGGATCTGCCCCATGTGAAAGGGCCCTTATCCCATCTATGGTGGGCATCATGCGCGACTTCCCCTGCTCTCCTCTGTGGGCATCACAGGCAGTGGGTATCACAGGCTTGCTCTCCTCCTCATCATGACGGCTTTTGTGCCCTCCCTCCACTTCAGCGGTCAACCTTCCAGTTGCTTTTACTTTGGGCCAATCAGGAAACAGGCCACATTTTATCACTTAATGTTCATGATTATGTGGGGACACATAAAATCAATGGGATCATTTGAGGATGCATTGTTTTTAGCTTCATAAATCAGGTTGGTGGTAATATTTTGACTCAATACTTCAGTTTTCTTGTCTTTTTTTCCTTCCTGTTTTTGATGGCTTGATTTATCTGTCAGTAAACAGTTGTATAATATGCAGACTAGTTTTGGGATCATTTGAGGATACTCTGTTCTCAGTCGCTCCATCCATGAATATGTGTACATTTCTGTGCATGGACCCCCTATAAGTATGCATAAATGTTTTTATACATATTATTTTTATATATTTGTTGTTATTGTATACATGTTTTTGAGTAACTACTATACCATGAGTTCAATTGTGTGAGGACTTTTTAACCACTTAAAGACCGCCGCATGTACATTTACGTCGGCAGAATGGCACGGACAGGCACATCAACGTACCTGTACGTGGCTGCCTTGACATGTGTCGGGGGTCCGATCGGGACCCCCCCGGTACATGCGGCGGTCCGGTTTGCTGTGCGAGCGATCTGCCCACTCAGGAATCGCTTCCAGCCAATGCGCGCGCTCCCCCTGCAGTACACTTCCTCTGCTCTCGGCGGTATTTTCAACCGCCGCTGAGGAGAGATCACTTCACACAGTAAGTCTGCACAACACTACACTGACACCAGTACACGCAGGCACATTAACCCCTTGCGATCACCCCCCCCACCCCCCAGTCACAGTGTCACTGAATGCAGTGATCATATATGTACTGATCACTGCATTTAGTGTCAGTGTGACAGGCAGTTAGTGTTAGGTCCAGAGTAGCCCCCGTACCCCCCCTAATAAAGTTTTAACCCCTTGATCACCGCCCTAGTTAACCCTTTCACTCCCTATTGCCAGTGTCACCAAGCGATCATTTTTCTCATCGCTGTATTAGTGTCGCTGTTCCCGCTAGGTAGCTATTTTTTTTTTATTGCGATTTTCATATAACAAAAAGTAAAAAATATTGATATTTTTTCAAAAATGTCGCTCTATTTTTGTATATAGCGCAAAAAATTAAAATCGCAGAGGCGATCAAATACCAGCAAAAAAAAGCTCTATTTGTGGGAAGAAAAGGACGCAAATTTTGTTTAGTAAACAACGTCGCACGACCGCAGTGCCGAATTGTAAAAACCCCTTGGGTCATTTAGCAGCATATTGGTCCGGTCCTTAAGTAGTTAATTTATTTTGTAAACTGAAATATGTCCTGTTACACAGCTCGGCTTGGGATTACATCCCTGCGGAGAGACAATTTGAACGTAGCATTTCCCCGCAGGGATGTAGTCCCAAAGGAGGGGGCGAGCATGCTGACTAACCCCCAGCCAGAACGGCTTGGATGATGGGGGCAAGCTTACTGAGTAGAAACAGGAAGTGAGAGATTCAGACAAAGAAAACAAACACTTAGAAGGGAAATCGAAGGAAAAGGTAAGTGAACCCACAATGCACTAGCTTAAAGGAACCTATTTAGAAAATAAAAAACAAACCTTTACAACCCTTTTAAGCGTGCAGCCATTAAATCATACGTATACACAAGAGTCTGTAGCAATGGCAGGGCATGCACCTCAATTTCTATCCATTCTAAACATCAGTATAGCAAACATCTACTGTAAGCTGCGGTTTCTTAAGCCTGGCACACACGACCAGATCTTCCGTGGACAAATCGTCCGAAGGGCATTGGCCAGGTATTTGTCTTGCATACAAACGGCACACAATTGTCGGCCAACAAACACGAAACAATGAGGGGTTTCAGCTCTTTATCACCACCCTTTGCGCACCTTCTACTAATGTTGTGTTTGGTGAGCATTGCTTTCGAGCATGCGTGTTTGTAATTTAGACTTTTGTCCAATGGACTTGTGTACACATGATTGGAAAATCTTTCACACTGAAGTGTTTTTACAGCGTTTTAGTGTTAAAAATAGCACTCTTAAAATGCTCATTAAACTCTCTCCATGCATCTCAATGGACCCTTTCACACTGAATCCTGCAAGCAGCATCTTTGGAGCAGCTTTTGAGCGCTGAAATAAATGCTCCAAAAACGCCCCTCTCCATTGAAATGAATTAAAAAGCGCTGTAAAATTGCCTTACCCTTTCACACCGAGGCACTGCAAAAAAAACCTAAAACTTTGGGGTCTTTACCAGCACATTGGGATTGCAGATAAGGCTTTGCTGTAGTAACGCTGTAGTAACGCTGTAATAACGTTCGAAAAGCGCCAGATGGAGCATACAAACAGACAGGATTTTCTGCCAACAGCTTGTCATCAAACAATTTCCGTTGGAAAATCCAATCGTGTGTACAAAGGGTTAATTGTACTTTGGTGAGCTGTACCACAAAAGTGAGAAATACAGCAGGGTACTTAACATTTTCTTTTTGAAATCCAGGCCGTAATTGTTCTTTAGATCTGCAATCCAAAGCTAAGGTGCTATCTGTAGTTAATACTCTACAGGTGATACTCGAAAAAATTGAATATGGTGCAAAAGTTCATCTATTTCACTAATGCAACTTAAAAGGTAAAACTAATATATGAAATAGACTCATTACATGCAAAGCAAGATAGTTCAACCCGGGATTTGTCATAATTGTGATGATTATGGTTTACAGCTCATGAAAACCCCAAATCCACAATCTTAGAAAATTAGACTTTTACATGCAATCAATAAAGGATTGTACAAACTTGGTTTGGGCCTCTTTTGCAGTAATTACTGACTCAATGCGGCGTGGCATGGAAGCTATCAGCCTGTGGCACTGCTGAGGTGTTATGGAAGACCAGGATGCTTCAAAAGCGGCCTTCAGCTCTTCTGCATTGTTCAATCTCGTGTCTCTCATCTTTCTCTTGGCAATGCCCCATAGATTCTCAATGGGGTTCAGGTCAGGCCTGTTTGGCCAATCAAGCACAGTAATCCCACAGTCATTGAACCAGGTTTTGGTGCTTTTGGCAGTGTGGGCAGGTGCCAAATCCTACTGGAAAATGAACTCAGGTTCCTCATAGAGCTCGTCTGTGGAAGGAAGCATGAAGTACTCCAAAATCTCCTGGTAGACGGCTGCGGTGACCCTGGACTTAATAAAGCACAGTGGACCAACACAAGCCGATGACATGGCTCTCCAAATCAACACAGACTGTGGAATCTTCACACTGGACTTCAAGCATCTTGCAGTGTGTTCCTCTCCATTCTTCCTCCATACTCTGGGCCCTTGGTTTTCAAATGAGATGCAACATTTGCTCTCATCAGAAAAGAGGGCTTTGGATCACTGAGCAACAGACCAGGTCTGTTTTTCTTTAGCCAAGGTAAGACGCTTCTGACGTTGTTTGTTGTTCAGGAGTGGCTTGACAAGAGGAATACGACATTTGAAGCCCATGTCCAGGATATGCCTGTGTGTGGTGGCTCTTGATGCACTGACTCCAGCCTCAGTCCACTCCTTGTGAAAGTTCCCAACACTTTTCAATGACCTTTCCAGGCTGCGGTCAACCCTGCTGCTTGTGCACCTTTTTCTTCCACACTTTTCCCTTTCACATAATTTTCTATCAATGTGCTTTAATACAGCACTTTGAGTAGCTTCACTTTTGTTGAGGAAATAAATGTACAGGTTTTTAATCAACTCTGTTGCTGATTCCTACCTGTTTCTGCTCCAAATAAATAGCTCTTTGTTTGACAATTTCTCTTGCATACTGATTATGAATAGGATTGCCTTGTTTGGTATAATCAGCTGATGCACTTTCAGTGTTTTTGATGAGAATCATTGCAGTGTCTCTTTGGAAGTATCTAACCATAAATGTTTTATTGGATGCCTAAAGTCTTATGCCGCGTACACACCATCGCTTTATGTGATGGAAAAAAACGACATTTAAAAAAAAAAAAAATTAAATGACCGTGTGTGGGGGAAAACGTCATTTTATGTCTTGTGAAAAACGACAAAAAAAATTGAAGCATGCTTCAATTTTTTGTGTCGTTTTTCAAAACGTCAAAGAAAAGGAAAATGGATTTGCGCTATTAAAAATAATAAAAATTAACTAAATAAACAAGTGTAAATTAGGAAACCATATGTGAAACAGTGCCCTTGCAAAAAATATAAAATATAAATATTGTCCAATAAATCAAAGTTCAGATGGCAAAATGAGCCAAATCAGCTTCAAACTATAATTCAATGGAGTATCAAAATTAGATGTGAGACCAAGTCTTGTATAATGTACTTTGCAATCAGTCCTGATGACAAGGGATCCAGTATGCAAAGAATAACTCAATAACCACCACCAAAATACACCGGTTGAAAAGATGGAGGCTTACCAGAAGGCAAGCATAGCAAGCTTGCGGCTATAAACCCCAGCCAGGGCCTTTAGGGAGTCCACAGCAAATAGAGGAGGGATTTGAAGAAAGCTCCAGATAAGTCGTCAGTGGGTTCGGTGTATCCAAAAAGTAAATTTCACATAGTGAAGTATGTCAAAATAATACATACAAATAATTATGGCTGTGATTAAATTAACACCACCACCAAATCACCCAATAGAATGAAGGCTTACCAGAAGCCAGAACATAATCCACCTGAAGCTAAAAAACCCTTAGCCAGGGCCTTGTATGAAGCAGCTGCTGACTAGGTGTCCTATAGATCCTCCAGATATCCCGTCATCGGCAATACACCAGAAAGGAATAATGAGCCCACATGGTGAAGTACGCTAAAAGATTCCTCCCAAGTTTATTAAAAAGTTACATTACACAAATCAGAAGTATAAGGCACAGAAAATGTAAAGCCGGCCGGCTTACTCGAACGCCCATTCCACTTGGATCGTCACGTCGTACGTCAGCACGTCACCTTCCCGACGTACGTTTCGTCATAAAATTGACGTCGTCTGGGGCACGGGCGACGCACTGATGCATCACGTGAAATACCATTCCAGGGAAAACCAAGCCTCGATCTGAATCGAAACACTAGATGGCCATCCATGGTGGCCTGACAGACCCAGAACCAAGCCTCGATATGAATCGAAAAAGCCAGATATCCACATACAGTGGTCTGACTGGGCCAAACATGGAGAATAAGCAATAAAGCGAAAAAACTTAAAGTATCTAACTAAAACTACCATTCTGGTCGAAAATCTACTATACAGTTTAATTGTAAGTAGGAAAAAAACTTGATGGCAGATAAAAATTTAATGGCAGATACAAATTTATTTTCCGATTAAATTTATAGCTAGAGGAGCCGGTCCAATCACTAGCAATAAGGTGTTGCAATCGGTCTTGTAAAAAACTAGATAGACCAGCCCAGGTATGGGTACCACATTCAACGTATATAAAAACAACAACAAACATTTTATTTTTTTAAATAAATTCATGACAAATATATATACTGGTTATACAAATAAGTCAAAAATAGGCTTCCAAACAAAAAGTCATTTAAATTGATTTGATTTAATTAAATTTAAAAGAATCTAAAAAATAGACATAACACAGTTATGTTGTTATTACTCACTAGACGGGGAAAGAAACCCCCCCGTGGGTAAAAAGGTGGGGTTAGCCACCATAGCCATTTTGGATGTTTATTCAGAATATGAAAAATTGTATAAAAATATATATATTTAATATGCAAAAAAGGGAAATAGAAAACAGGCCAGGAGATGATGAATCTATGCACTGATATCAATAGAACACTTTAGTGTCCTGATTGGTCAACTACAAGCCAACATAGAGACCACCTAATCGAATCAGATCGAGTTCACAAGAATAGAAAACCCAACATAGAAACCCAACGAATTGTAAAAAGACTATTGACAGAAAGTTATGAGTTATCAATAAATTCATTGACATCTACTTCGACGTTAAGCCCAAAGGGAGTGTAACATTTGATTCTATGGATCCAAGCCATTTCTAATTCTGAAATACTTCTTACCGATGAACTGCCATGCCAATGGGGGCTGTACCTATCAATTCCCAAAAATATGGTCTTTGAGGGGTCCTTATTGTGAGCCAAAAGGTAATGCCTTGAAACTGGGTGCTTCAGAAAACCAGCTTTGATCTTAGTGATGTGCTCGTTTAGTCTTACCGAGAGGGGTCTTTTTGTTTGCCCCACATATTGGAGCCCACAAGGGCATTGGAATAAATAGACCACCCCCTCGGTCGAACATGTGATGAAAGGTTTAATATATATTATATGCTCCTGTAGTGTGGTTGTAGAGACGAATATGTGGGTTCGTCTCTGAGTACACCCACTAAAGGAGCACACACGACACATGTGAAAGAGTTGAGGAAAGTGGATTTGGCCTTAGGGGGTTCAAGGACATTAGGGGCTAGTTTGTGTCTCAAAGCCAACCCCCCCCCCCCTTAAAAATCACCTGTAGTTTCACAAAAAATCACCGTGTGTAGCAAAAAACAACGTTTAAAACAACGTTTTTCAACCCGCGCATGCCCAGAAGCTAGTTATGAAGAGAGCTTCAATGGAAAAGAGTGGTGAACGTAACCTCGCTTTGCTAGAGTATTGTGAAAAAACGATAGTGTGTAGGCAACGTCGTTTTTGAAAATTGAAGTTTCAAAAACGTTGTTTTTTACTGCACAAAGAATGTTGTTTTTTTCATCACATAACGTGATGGTGTGTACGCGGCATTACTTGTATTTAATGCAGTTTCTCACACAAGCAGGAAATTACATTTTGGAGGTGCTCCATATGCCAAGGGTGTACAGAACACCTCCAGGTTGCCTTGTTGCATAACATTTTACAATGAAAAATGTCCAACCTGTAGCTGAAGTTTTCTGAATGCTTTATTTCCTGGTCCAACACATCAACTTGAGGTAGATAGGAAAAGGTTGATGAAAGTAGAGTAACTTTGCAGAGTCAGGCTTGGATAAAGAAAGCAGTCCTGCTTTCGGTAATTAAGTCAATCACGTGGCCACTCCAACCGGAGTGGATGCAGTGCACCCAGACAGGTCTCTCACACAGACCTGGCAGCCAGAGTGTCACTGAGAAAGCTAAGAAGGAACAAGTCACTGCCACGACTTGGATCTAGAAGATTAGTAGAGGCGTCTGCCCCAGGTCCGGTACTTAAGAGCAATAGAGCAAATCCCCTCAATTCCTTTCTCTCAAGATGCGGAACCCCAGTAAGTCACTGAGGTCCCTCAGTCATTTAAGTGTCTCTGAACCATGAGGGCCCAGAGTCAGGTAGGCCATAGTGGTGGGGCCCATGATGTGCACCCACCCTGAAGGTGGGTGCCGCACCTGGAACCAGGAAACCGCAAAGAACCCTGAAAATTGGCGTCTGCCACAGATATACCCCTCCCAGCATGCCCCGTGAGGGAAACACTCCTCCAATTGGCTGCTGGGGAAAAGTGGCTCTGCCTGAATCCCTCTGGCGCCACCTGCCGCCCAGAGATGGGACCACATATCTGGAGTGCAGAATGACCCACAGGATAATTCAGGGCTAACAGCGGCCGAATTTGAACAAATCAACCCAGATGAGAGCAAGCAAGTCTCTCACCCCACTAACTTTAGTGCAGCGCCCTTTCTGAAAGTAAGGGGGCGCTACATGTCATACTTACCTGCTATGTGCAGTCGTTTTGCACAGAGCAGCCTAGATCCTTTTCTTCTCCGGTCCCCCTTTGGTGTTCCTGGCCCCTCCCTCCTGTTGAGGGCCACCACAGCAAGAAACTTTCTATGGGGGGCACCAGAGCTGAGCCGCAGCTCCCTGTGCCCATTTAGACACGGAGCCCCCCTTCTCTCTCCTCACTGACTCGCCAACTTTGATTGACAGCAGCGGGAGCCAATGGCACTTAACGGCTGTCTTAGCCAAAGAGGAGGGAGAGTCCCGGACAGCCGAGTCTCTAATACAACATCGCTGGATCAAGATGGTGCTCAGATAAGTATTAGGTGGGCTGAGGGGGGCTGCTGCACACAGAATATTTTTTATCTTAATGCATAAAATGCATTAAGATAAAAAAAAGTCTGCCTTTACAACCATTTTAAGGTATAATTATCAGTTTAATAATTAATAATTAAATAAGTTTAGCTGAAATTGGCCCCAAATTTTGTTATATGTAGTATTTGGGCAAAATGTGCTTTAAAATGTACATTTAAGAGCCTATCCATATTACTTAAAAATATTTTTTCAGTATTTTATTGTAATTTTATATTTATGTCATAGAAAAGGAAAAAAGGTTGTCAAATAAGTATAAAATGTGGCTACTGTCATATGTTGAGATGTCATGATTTAAGTGAAGCCATATATTTGTTTGTTCTTATTAAAAACTTTGAAACAAGATACTAAAAAAGGCTAGGAATTGCATATCATTGTTATAGTAACTATAGGATATACTATTGTACTAAAAATTTGTCTTTGGTGCATTTTTTTATGCAAACTGTCTATGTATTTTTTCCATGGACAAAATGTTGTTTCCTTTTGTAAGATATTAAGGACAATATTTCCTGTGTGGGCATATACCGCAGACTTGGCTAACCTCAGCATCTTGTGGTTAGCTCTAGTGACGTGATACCTGCTCCTGCTGACTCCGGTTCTGGTAGCTTTGTGGGGAGAAAATGAGGGGAAACCTCAATTTAGACATTATATTGTATATATTATTGGTCCTGCAACTTTTGACACAGCAACTTCTACTATGGTTAATCAAAGCCATGTATGTGGACATTGAGAACTAGCTAAACATAATGAGACAGTAACAGATGATAAAAATTGTGTGGTGGATGACTGATTGCTAAGGTTATACAGATGGATGCCTTTACCTTAGTCATGGGTTGTAGCCTAACAACTAGGATGTGAAAATCTGTGATACTATATACCAAATAGCAGATTGCATTAAACAGTTACCCACATCCAAAGCAATAAACACATAGGCCCGGATTCACGTAGCACTTACACCGACGTATCTCGAGATACGCCACGTGAGTACAAATATGCGCCACCGTATCTATGCTCCTTACCCATATAACTAAGATACGCCAAAAAACTGACTTCATCCGACCGACGTTACTTGCCTACGCCAGCGTATAGTGGGCACATAGTTACCCTGGACGCATTTGGTACTCCCATTGATTTGTATATCATATTGTATATTGAATTATGCAAATGAGGGAGATACGCCGATTCACAAATGTACTTGCGCCCGGCGCATGTTTTAAGCGATTTGCGTAAGGGTTACGTCCGGCGTAAAGTTATTCCTCATATAGGAGGCGCAACCCATGCAAAGGTATGGACCAGGGAACGAACGCCGTAGAAGTTTACGTTGTACATGAATAGGGCTGTGCGTAGGTTACGTTCACGTCGTAGGCAGTGATTCGACGTATCTCAGGCAGTTGTTTCAACATGATTGTGAGCATGCATCCAAGGAATGACGCATGCGCCGTTCGTTTTTAGTACTTGTTTGAAGCTCAGCCCATCATTTGCATGGGGTCACGCTTCATTTAAATGTATCACACACACTTCCAGCCCACTTCCACCTACTTTGACTTACATTGGCTTACGCCGATGACTATATGCTACGCCGGCGCAACGTTGGGAGCATTTGCTTTGTGAATTCCATGCTTGCCTCTCAATGTTAAAGATACGCTACGCCCGCATAAAGATGCGCCAATGTATGTGAATCCGGGCCATACAGTATAATCCCTACATGTTTACTACCCAATTCCTTCATCAACTAAGAGCATCTCTGTCTGAAATGTGCACGCTGTCAAGGCAATGCAACTCTGAATTCCAATATGTCAGTGCTGTCAGGGACTCACCTAAAGATGTTCTTTGCATTATGATGCGATCTTCTAATAATTGTTTAGATTTAAAATAATATAAATTAAGATGTGCTGAGTACATATCTTACTATTTCTTACTTCTAATGAAGACCAGGTACTCCCATGGGCCTTAATTTTGGTATTAGCTCATCTCTGTTCTGCTGGTGCCTTTGAGTGGCCTTGCTTCTCTGCTTGGATACTGTTACATACCTGGATACCAGAGTCTGATGCAGGGTGGCCTCTCTTACGACCCTGGTTCGCGAGGCACTGAAGTGGGAACAGCGGACTCTGAGCACAGGGGGGTAGGAGTTCCGGGGTGATGTAGAGTAGAAGCAGATGGGCGAATACCTCTGATGTGAAGACGTAGGAGATGCTGAAGACGCTGAAGTGGAGGAAGGGTCAGCGACCCGCACGGAAGCTGCGACTACTGCGGCACAAGCTGGGAAGGTAAGTTGGTGGAATGGACATCAACTGGAACAGCAGGGTCAGACAAGCCGGGTCATAACAGGTAAGCAGAAGGTATACAGGCAGATGGCTGAAGAGTAGTCGGTGAAGCAAGCAGGTAGGTCTGGCAACGAGAGTTCAATCAGGCGGATGGTCAAACAGGAGCCGGGTCAGAGGGTTGGAGAGGTACGGATGGCCAGGCAAGCCAAAAGCCAAAATCAGAGTTCAAACGGGTATTCCAGGCAGGTAATCAGAGTACAGGTCTCAGGTAGGGATCAGGCATAAACTGCAGATCAGGCAGCAATGAGCTGCAAACAAACACAGGTTTTTAAAGTGTCCGTTTGGCGCCAGACCCGTTCACGTGCACGTGCGCACTCCCGCACACGCCCCTGCACGCCGTGCACGCGCGCGCCGTTGGAGTGCGTGCACGAGCACGGGATGCGCGGCGGTGATTCAAGGACATGGAGGAGGATGGCTGCATGGAGGAGGACGGCTGCATGGAGGAGGACGGCTGCATGGAGGAGGTAAGTCCCTGACAGATACAATCAAAGATTCTACTGTACAACCGTAGCTTTAGAAGCCAAGCGAGTATTACAATTTAAGAGCTACAGGCCTATGTTGTAGAGACTACACTAGAAGGATACTTGAATCTCTATCGCTGTTGTAAGTATTGTACTTAAGTGTGCATATAGATGTATTGTTCATGTTCCTGCATAATTTATACTAAAGACTTTTCCACACAATATCACACTAAGGCTGGGTTCACACTATGGTGAATTGGATGCGGAGTGTGAGCACATTCACACATCTCCAAAGCGGCTCCCGTGTGAATTGCACAGGAGTCCTGTACGTCTTTTGGTCCACTTCAGGTCCGAATTTCGCCCAAAATAAGTGCTGAAATGGGACCTGAACCAGTGAATGGCGATGTACTGCACCCCATGCCGTGAGCCGATCTGTGCTCTAGTGTGGCAATTCCCCCCCCCCGAGCTGCCCTGATGACCCATAAAAAGGCAGATGTACAACGACCGTATTTACACAGTCACCGGCCTCTACAACACTGTACTATAAGTGCTGCAGAGTGGTACAAGTGTGGCAAGTATACATCCGGCCAGCACAGTCACTTCCCTGTCAGGCAGAGTGATGGAATGATCTCCACCTTATAGGCGCTTAGAAGAAATGGCGTAGCATGACGTAATTTAAAGCCAGGATGGAAAGGGAGAGCTGAAGCTGCTGCCGATCTGACCCACGAAGAGACAGTGAACCAGTGAGTGAGCAGAGGCGAATAGCATAAGCTAAGGTAATATTGTTCAACTGGCTGAAATGGTGATGGGTGGCAGTACATCAACCCCCAAAAACACGAAAAAGGTACTGTTAAGACCTGCAGTGGGTACGGTACTGTATCCTTCTTTCCATCTCCCAATCGCCGAGCATCAGGGATTATCGCTACCATAGAAGGCAGAGGGATAGTGGAGGTGAATGCAATTTCCAAGACGATTTACCGAATAGTTAGATTATCCCCCCCCCCAAGCATGAGCCAAGATTTCATGAAGGGTGTCCAGGTAAAGAATAGCTTTATTGAGACGCAGTTACACAGCAAAAGGGATACTTGATGTAATCAGGTAGAGAATGACATCCTGCTCCCATATTATCATACAATAACGAGCCATCCCTTCAATAGACCTCTTTTAGGAGACAGACGTCTGTCTTCGATAGAATCCACATGAGTTAATTCTTGAGAGACAGACTAAAGATCATTTACATGACACATTGAGATATTGAGATCCGTTTAAGGAATAAAACAGTTTTCTCCAGGCAGAGAGCACCCCAATTTTCCCAAAAGTTGGAACACCCCACTTCTGGACAAGGTATACCTGCCATTACATATCCCCTGATAGCCCCGATCTGGGGGACCAACATATCCAAATTTCACCCAGATCGGTCCAGGGGCTCTTAGAAACAAACAGAGTCTATGAGAAAATCCAGAATAAAGTCTATTTTCTTCACAATACTCCCCCTTAGTTCCATGGGTCGGCATACCCGCCTAGACCCTGCCGTGTTGGCTAGGGGACGTCCGGGTCAAAATTATACTTCCAAGTCGGTTTGGCGGGAAAGCCCATCCACATTGCAGTTCTGCTCGCACGGGCGGTATTGGAGTGTAAAATTGTAAGGCTGCAACGCTAAACTCTAGCGCAGCAACCGGGGATTGTCTCCAGAAACTCGGTTGAGCCAGATAAGGGGGTTGTGGTCAGTAAGTAGGGTAAAGGCACGGCCATAAAGGTATGGTTGGAGCTTCTTTAAGGCCCATACTAGAGCCAGGCATTCTTTTTCCATGGTGGCATAGCTGACCTCCTAAGGTAATAACTTGCAGCTGAGGTATGCCATCGGGTGCTCCATGCCGTCTTAAGTCCCTGGAATGCCGTTGCACACTCCAAGAACCAGGCTACCTGCTTGGGTAGGGATCTTTTGGTCAGGTCGATGAGGGGTTTCGCTAGGGTGCTATACTCCGGGACAAACTTTCTATAATACCCGGCAGTGCCTAGGGACGCCAATACTTGCGTCTTGGTGCGGGGCTGGGGCCAATTGGCTATGGCCTCTACTTTCGCAGGTTCAGGGCGCTATTCCCTAGACCCTACTCTAGGCCGGGGGTATTGAACCTCTGCCATGCCCCCATGGCAGTTCTCGGGTTTCAGGGTGAGATTTAGTTTCTCCCCCAACCCAACTTGCTCTAGGTTACCTTGGTTAGCTGCCAGCAGGTCCGGTAAGGGGAGTCCTGCACTAGCGGCAGTGAACGGGGCTCAGATATCGGCCACATCCTCGGAGCACTCGAAGTACAGTTTCAACATGTTCACATGAAAGGCTTGTCTGCTCCTTTCATCCGGACATTTGGCCACAATATAGGTGGTGTCGCTAATCTGTTCCACCACCTTAAATAGCCCCTGCCACGCTGCCTGTAGCTTGTCCTTTTTGGATGGTTTGGATGGAGGGCTAATACATTTTGCCCTACTTCCAGGTTCCTATCTCGTACTCCCCGGTCATACCATTGTTTCTGTCGTTTCTGGGCTGCCTGTTGGCTCTCCCGAACTGATTCGGTCAGTGCCGGCAGGCGGTCCCTGAACTCCAGCACGTACGGCTAAACCGGGATCCCTTCCTCTCCTGTGTTGCCCTCCCTGTGCTCCCGTATGAGGTCCAGGGGGCCCCGGACTTTTCTCCTGTTTAGGAGTTCGAAGAGGGAGAACCCGGTCGACGCCTGGGCCACTTCCTGGTAGAAAAACAGGCGATAGAAGTTTTTCCCATTGACCGCAGGACTCTGTGAACGATGTGAGCATGAGCATCTGCTTATGCATGCTGTTGAATCACTCACAAAGGCCGTTGATCTGGGGGTGGTAGCAGGGCCGTCTTTAATATGGTTTGGGCCCTGGGCAAACATTTTTTTTGGGCCCCCCTCCAGCTTATTTTGGGCCTGGCTGGTTCACATGTATGTGTTTTGGCGGCCCTCATTTGTGCAGGCACAGCATTAATTTGAATGGGCTGTCATGCCTTTGTTTCCTGCAGAAAAAAGGTGCATTCAGCATTTTAAAAATCAGTTGCCTTGAAATCCATTCTGCTTTTGCACCATGCTACTTACCTGCAGTTCTTGCACCATGCTACTTACCTGCAGTTCTTGCACACACAAACGCACTGTGTTTTTAAAAGTGTGACCTAAACGTCTAAAAATGCAGCAAGTTTGACAGTGCAGGAACTGCAGATAAGTCACAGCGGACAGCAGAATGGACAGACAGTGCTGTATTTCATTGCTTGATGGGCATAGGTGTGCCGTGTGCGCAGCCTATTACATGAGGCATGCACTTTTTTTTGCAGGAAATTTAGGCATGGCGGCCCATTCAAATGAATGGGCTGCTGTGCCTGCGCAAATGTGGGCCGCCAAAACACATACATGTGAACCAGCCAGGCCCAAAATAAACCCATGAAGCAGTTAAATACAGACAGTAATGTCATGTGCTCTGAGGCCTTACTCAGCCTGGACTGCAGGTCTGGTCTGTGATTTAAAGAGTTCCTCTATTTTACACATGGCATGGCATGGGGTCCCATGGTGCTAAAGCAGAATGGACAGGCGGTGCTGTGACCCCATGCCATGCCATGTGTAAAATAAAGGAACTTTTTAAAACACTGACCAGACCGGCAGTGAATTATCAAATATTATAAAGACTTTGGGCACACTCTACAGAAAACTTCTATTTACAATATAGCAAACAGTGACATACCTTGAGGAGCAAGACATGAAGAAGTTAGCCTCGGGAAGAGCAAACTGGGGATGTTATAAAATCACATTCTAATTCACTTTTATATACAAACAGCACCCAGTGGCAAGTGCACTTCTAAAGGGAAGCCAGGGGTGCTGTACATTTTAAAACACTGGGAAGGGAAGCAGTACTGTCACTGGCTGTGTGCCGCTGATGATTTTCAGCCTTTGTGATTTGTGGGCAGCACAGGGGCTTAACGGGCGGCAGGGCCGCCATCAGGAATTATGGGGCCCCTTACACAGCTTCAGGCATGGGCCCCCTGGAGCAGGGGGGGGGGGTGCTGCCCCCTTAAATTGGGAACCGGGGTGGGGGGTGCCACGAATTTAGAAGCGGGAGGCCCTTTACAAAAAAAAGAGGAAATAAAGAAAAGTATATATAAAAAAACGGGTGTAGCCATCCGGGGCCCTGGGGACCTCTGGGCCCTTTAATAAAAAGAAATAAAAAATATATATAAAAAATATATAATTTTTTTAATTTTTTTTAAAGGGGGTTGTCATCTGGGGACTTCTGGGCCCTTTAATAATTTTTTTTTATATAAAAATAAATTACAAAAAAGGGGGTTGCCATCCTGGACCTCTGGACCCTTTAATAAAAAATAAAATAAAAAAAATATATTAAAAATAAACATTTTTAAAAAAAGGGGGGTTGCCATCCAGGGCCCTGGGGACCTCTGGGACCTTTAATAAAAAAAATATATAAACTAAAATAAAAAAATAAACATTTATAAAAAAAATAAAAAAGGGTGTTTGCCACATGGGGCCCTGGGGACCTCTGAGCCCTTCAATAAAATATATATATATATATATATATATATATATATATATATATATATATATATAAAAAAGAAAAAAAAAAGAAATAAAATATAAAAAAATATATAAAAAAAAGGGGGGTTGCCATCCAGGGCCCTGGGGACCTCTGGGTCCTTTAATAATAATAACATTTATATTATATAATATGTATATATATATAATATATATATATAATATATATATATATATATATATATATATATATGTATATATATATTAAAAGAAATATATAAAAAAAGTATTTTTTTATAAAAAAAGGGGGATTGTCATCCGGGGCCCTGGGGAACTACGGGCCCCTGGGGAACTCCAGACCTCTAAAAAAAATTGTCCCTTTAATAAAAAATAAAATAAAAATGTATAAAATAAATATATTTTTTTATTTAAAAATAAATAAAAAAAGGGGATTGTCATCTAGGGCCCTGGGGGCCTTCAGGTCCCTGGGGACCCCTAAAAAAAATTGGCCCTTTAATAAAAAATAAAATAAATATATTTTTTTATTTAAAAAAAAAAAAAATTGCTTTGGGCCCTCAACAGTGACAGGGCCCTGGGCAGCTGCCCCTGTTTGCCCTATGGTAGAGACGGCCCTGGGTGGTAGGGGAAGCTAAATAATGGTTTCACCCCGCAGCTCTGCCATAACTGTTGAGTGACAGTTGCCGTGAACTGGGTTCCCTGATCTGAGCAGGGGAATCCTACTCAAGAAAAGATCCTGACTATAGCTTCTACTACCGTCTCCGCCTCAATGATGGGGAGCGCCACCTCCTCAGGGTAACTGGTGGCATAGTCCACCACCGTGAGGATGTAGCGCCTTCCAGAGGCGCTGGGTTTGTTGAGGGGCCCTATCAGGTCTACTGCCACTATGGAGAATGGTTCCTCTATTATAGGTAGGGACCGTAATTTGGCCTTGAGGTGGTCCCCCCGTTTCCCAATACTTTGACACATGTCACATGTCCTGCAGTACGTCTGCAAGTCTTTTGATATCCCTGGCCAGAAGAACGTCTGGGTAAGGCGATCCTTAGTTTTCTTGATACCCAGATGTCCGGCTAGCGTGATATCATGGCTGAGCTTTAGAAGTTCTGCTCTGTGTTTGCGGGGTACAACTAGCTGCCTTTTTATAATTTGGGCTGCCCCACTTCCCACTCCCCCTGTGATCCTATATAGCAGTCCCTTGTCCCAGTGGAAGTTCTCTTGAGCATTACCTTCCTTAGGGGTACCTACGGCCTTCCTGTACCCTGCTAAGGTGGGATCTGACTTCTGGGCTTGGCCAAAGTCTTGTGGACTGCCCCAGAAGGGGATAGGGTCAGGGCATACTATGGGGTTTTCGGTTCCTACCTGTGGTTCCTCGGAGTGCGTCTGTCCAGCTTGGCGGGCTTGCGCCCTGGTGGTCACAGGGCAGGTTCCAGCGGGATCTGGAGTAAGCAGCTGTGAAGTTAGGCACCCTAAATCGTTCCCCAGCAATACTTCCGTAGGTAGGCCCGACATAATGCCTACTTCCATCTGCTTGGCTCAGGTGCCCCAATTTAGCTGCACTTGGGCTGTGGGTAGTTTGTGGATGGTGCCTCCTGCCACTCTTACTGCAACAGTCCTGTTGGTGCGCGCCTTCGCAGATACGGTGTGAGGCTGCACCAGAGTGAGGGTGGCCCCAGAGTCTCGTAGTGCCTCAGCCTCCTTTCCATCTACTGTGACCCCCTTGTCTGTGGTGCACCCGGTTGTCCCCCTCGGCTTGTGCTAGGTTTACCTCATGTAGTTTGTTCCATTGCTCAGATTCAGTGCTGTGGTCTTCCAGCAGCTCATGCTGACAGTGATGAGTGGCTGCCCATGGTGGTGGTGGTGATGACCGCTCCCAATTACCTCTGCTCCGCTGAGGGCAATATATTTTGTAGTGCCCTGGCTGATTGCATTGGTGACATACCAATGGCGATCTCCGGTTAAAATTAGGTGGTGTAGTGGGTGGTACCGCGTTTGGTCGGTGGTGGGTCACAGGACCTGGCGTTGGGGTGCTGGACCCTACCAGAGGGCGGTTTCCACTAGCCTCTCCTTTTCTTCCCTCGTGATGCTCGTCTGCCAGCTTGGCCGCTTCCTCGATTGTGGCCGGCTTCCTGTCCCTGACCCAGTCCTTGGTGTCTGCAGGTGTGTGGTCAAAAAATTGTTCTAGCAAGAAGAGTTGTAGCACCTCCTCTAGCGTCGTGGCTTGGTAGCCTTGTATCCAGTTTTGGGCCGCCCGATACATCCTAAAAGCCCATTCGGTGTAGGAGTCTCGGCCCCCTTTCCGTAATGCCCGAAACTTTTTCCTGTAAGTCTCTGGGGTCACGGCATACCTGGCTAGCAGAATGTCCTTTACCCTGGCGTAGTCGTGTATGGCTGTATCAGGAACTGCTCGGTATGCCTCCGCTGCGCGGCCTGTGAGTTTGCTGCTTAGAATCGCGGCCCATTGCTCTGATTCCAGACCCTCCAAAGCGCATTGACGCTCAAAGTCTTGTAGGTATGTGTAAATTTCCATTTCTCCATCCGAAATTTTTTTAAACGTAGCATAGTTAATCTTTCTCTGTTGCCCTCTTTTTATAGATCCGGCTAAGGAAGCGGTGTCTCCTTGGTTTACGCTTGCCTGTGGTGCTCTGCGTTCTGCGCTCACCTGCTCCAGGACTTGCGTCACCATCTCTGGTGTGGGATTTGGCCCATATAGGTTTAGCCTCCACATCACCTTCTGTTGGAACTCTGCTTCCTCCTGGCTGACATTCGCCATGCTGCTGGTTTGGTCACCCTCCATTAGTTCTGCTATGAGGATAGTTTTCTTTTTGTTGCTTGCCACCTGACCTCGGGCTTCCAGCAGATCCTTTAGCATAGTCCTCTTTAGTCTCTCGTAATGCTGGGCCATTCACCTGCTGTCTTTATGCGTCCCATTCAACCCTGCTGCTTGCCACCAGTTGTTAAGACCTGCAGTGAGTATGGTACTGCGGCCTTCTTTCCATCTCCCAATCGCCGAGCATCAGGGATTATCGCTACCATAGAAGGCAGAGGGATAGTGGAGGTGAATGCAGTTTCCAAGATGATTCTTCCGAATAGTTAGAGTATTCCCCCCCCCCCCCCCCCAAGCATGAGCCAAGACTTCATGAAGGGTGTCCAGGTAAAGAATAGCTTTATTGAGACGCAGGTTACCTATACTTATACAGCAAAAGGGATACTTGATGTAATCAGGTAGACAATGACATCCTCCTCCCATATCATCATATAATAACGAGCCACCCCTTCAATAGACCTCTTTTAGGAGACAGACGTCTGTCTCCGATAGAATCCACATGAGTTGATTACTGGTCACTTGCCCAGATGAGGTGATTCAGAGATAAGCTCTTCTCACCTGCTAAACAATAGAAATTCACACAATGAACGCTTCTTGAGAGACAGACTAACGATCATTTAGATCACACATTGATACATTGAGATCAGTTTAAGGAATAAACCAATTATCTCCAGGCAGAGAGCACCCCAATTTTCCCAAAAGTTGGAACACCCCTCTTCCATACAAGGTATACCTGCCATTACATATCCCCTGATAGCCCCGATCTGGGGGACCAACATATCCAAATTTCACCCAGATCGGTCCAGGGGCTCTTAAAAACAAACAGAGTCTATGAGAAAATCCAGAATAAAGTCTATTTTCTTCACAGGTACATCAACCCCTCCATGCTGCATATTACAAATCGTTGTATATTAACCACTTCAGACTGGAGGATTTACCCCTCTTTATGACCAGGCCATTTTTTGCGATACTGCGTTACTTTAACTGACAATTGCACGGTTGTACGACATTGTACCCAAATAAAGAGAGGGGGGAATGCTGGGACTTTGTGTGAGGCACACCACCAGAACCAAATTAATCAATCAAAATGTATTATTTAATGGTGCACATAGATGCATATCGAATAATACACATATAAAATATATAACATAAAATAAATATATACATATACATAAGTATTCCTACATATTAAATAAAATATTAAATATAACCCAAACTTGCATATATGGGTTAAAGAAAACAAAACATTGTATTGTTTCTTTCAAAAGAGATGGACTTTGTAGGCACATACAGTGGCGTCTCCAGCTTTCATATTTAGGGGGGGGGCACATGGGGGGACAGTAACAAAAGTAGGGGGGCCAACTATAAAATGCAATTATATATATGAGCTGCGCAACTACCATATGCATCAACCAATAATTAGTTGTGAAGAAAACAAAAGGTACTCTCACCAATGCACCACCCTTGGCCAAAATCGTGAGTACCTCACCTAAATTAGTGGCACGCCGAGCAAAAAATCTAGGCGACATATTAATCAAATCTGAGTTTGTGAAGGAACCAAATACCACCTGGCTAAGCAATTACCCATGATCTGTGGGAATGTTTCCATGCAATAAGTGCCAAATCTGCCCATACGTGGATCAGACGTCTACATTTTCTGACGCCTATGGACAAGGATCCTACAATATCAGAAATCTGATTAATTGCTCAACTACATGTGTAATTTTTTTATAATTACATGCCCATGCCCTAAGATCTACGTCGGCAAAACAAAACGATCCCTCAAGGTCCGCATTGGTGAACACCTGCGAGAAATCAATGAAAAGGAAAAAAATCCCGAAAAGCCATTGGCCAAACACTTTGCCGAATGCCACAATAGAGATTCAAAAGGACTGACGGTCAAGGGCATATATGCCCTTAAACTGTCAAACCGACGTGGCGACTTTGATCGCGTCCTACTACAGAAAGAGAAATGGTGGGTATACCACCTTAAATCTCTAGTACCCATCGGCTTAAACACCGAACTCAACCTACAGATCTTTTTTGATCCGTAAACACCACTAATTGTCCTCCCCCTCCTCCCTGACGATTGCACCCAATATAGATCTAATGTCTAAACAACATGAAGGACCTGTTGTAAACATATTTATATGTAACCTACTCTTATGATATTATCTTCCCCCTCCCTCTCTCTATCACTGAGTGTCATGTTTACTGTTATATGTAAACTTATTGTGTATTTTCCCTATACCTCGATTACATTTCAAAATTGAAATTTCTCTCACCCAGCAAGTGAAGATTAGACAACACCAGGATTTCCAACATAACGTGTATAAATGTCTAAACTAATGGCAACACCTGCATAATATTCTTTTACATGTCAATTCCTGATGAGTCTCTTCAAATATACTATGTTCTATCAATTCTATATTTAATCGACATAATTGCTAGAATTGCATTCTTTTAACAAAAAACTCCCCTTTTTGATACTACAGTAAATTATTTTTGTATCATATATGTGTATCTTGATCATTTCTTTGTTGCTAGTAGTAACCCTCTTTTTTCTTAGGTCTGATCTCAGACCGTGCCCCATTCCCCCATCCTTCAACCTTTCCTTTATATTTACTTATGACATAAATGGTTACGGCAACAAAATTATCACTTGATAAGTGATCTGATCAATTATAGATAGTTCTACTTATACTATTTATACATTTATGGTAAACTTGCATCCCTTCTCTCTTCCCTCAACCCCTATATTTTCAATAAAATGTGCTATAAAGAAAAAATAAATTATGAATATATAAATGTAGAAGAGTCGCCAAAATGAATGGGTGGCTCAATCTGAGTCACATATTCAATCCTTCAAAAGAGATATGTTTAAGAAGTGGTGACATCAAAAGAACCAGGGAATAGTGATGGGATAGGAAAGAGGATCCTCCACCTTTCAAATTTGCTGCCTCTTACCGGATAAAAAGGTCCCAATTAGAGATCTTCTGTGGGCGTATGGCTATCAACCCAGCCTAGAGGTCCATATGGCAAGATGTCTTCAGCCCAATGTCCCAGGGATGCACCACCGCTCACAGGTGGTCAATGATAAACACAGCCAAGCAAGGAGAGAAAAAAAGGGCGAACATAGCGTAATCCAATATAAAAAAATGTTTTTAATAAAAAAAAGGGTAAAATCGGACTTATATCTTGTGTAGATATAAAATCGCATGTGAAAAGTTTTGTAGCCGGCCGGCTAACACAGCTCGTTCACTCCGGGACTTCCTATAACGCAGTGACGTCAGCACGCCGCTTCACCCTGCGCCGTTTCGTCTTAGTAGACTGGGCAGGAGGGATATTCAACAAAAACAAGCAGTGCTCTATGAGTTAAAGTAATAAAAACTTTATAGTTGAAAAAGTAAAAAATGGACATCAAACAAATGTACACAATAAATATGCCGTGGTGGACAACTGGGGTACGTAAAATAACTACCAATGGCATAGCATATGATGTCCAGAACGAATGTGCACACACAGACAGGCTGGCGAGGTGTGGTATCCCACAGTACAGAAACTGACAGCAGCGTTCATACACAAGTGTGTATGTGGGACTCCAAGCAAATGCTAGTCAAAGGGGTGTGGAGAATATTTTAAAAGGAACCGTGACTGACATGTTTCGCGTGTTGATAAAGCGTTGAACAACGCGAAACATGTCAGTCACGGTTCCTTTTAAAATGCACAGAATTATTATTAATTTTTTTTACTACTAATGGCGGCGATCAGCATTTTTTTTGTGACTGCGACATTATGGAGGAGACATCGGAGACTTTTGACACATTTTTGGCGCCATTCACATTTATACAGCGGTCAGTGCTATAAATATGCACTAATTACTGTATAAATGTGACTGGCATTGAAGGGGTTAACACTAGGGGTGAGGAAGGGGCTAAATGTGTACCCTGAATTGTGTTCTAACTGTGGGGAGGTGACCGATCTATGTCCCTATGTACAAGGGACACAGATCGGTCTCCTCTCTCCCCTGAGAGCACATGGATCTGTGTGTTTACACATACAGATCCACATCTTGTCCCTGTAGCCGCCGATCCCGAGTGGCCTGGCAGAGTGGAGGCCGTAAAAACACGGCCTGTTAGAGAAGTAGAACCACCCTGCGGCCGTACAAAGTCATATGGCCGTCGGGTAGTGGTAAAGAAGCTACCAAATGGCTAGCATTTTATTATATAGATATAAAAGCATCAATTGTATCAACATATACATACTCACCACAAAAATGGTGCTTTGATGGGAGATAGTGATGATTACCCCAATATACATGCCAGCTGATGGCAACCTCATCACACCTCTTAAGGTGGTATTGAGGGAGGAGAGTGGTGAAGGCCAAGAGGTCCCAGACCACAAGTCAGTAAAGTGCCTTGCATTGATAGAAAATAAGTGGAGGTACACCCGATAGTTCTAGATAAAAATAAATATTGGATAAATTATTGGATAAATTTGATAGTGTTTATTCACCAGGGTTTGTTACACTATCACCATGATACCCTATTAGCTATATACTTCTTCAAAGAAGAACTTAAAAAAAAGCCCCTCACTGGCGTCTTGACAAACCCCTAGTATGGCATGGGGTCTATAAATAAAACAAAATATATAATATATATATATATTATATTGTAATGTCCTTACTGTCATAGTGGCATTGTTGCCATAAAGCAACAGTCGCCAATTGTTTTTAAAAGCAGGGTAGTAAAGGCATACTTAGAAATGACCTCATAAGACCAATAAGGAAGTGCAGGTTAACCTCTTATGGACCGCCGCATGTACATTTACGTCGGCAGAATGGCACCGACAGGCACATCAACGTATATATACGTTGGTGCCTTGAGGTGGGTCAGGGTTCCGATCGGGACCCCCTCCCCGGTACATGCGGCGGTCCCCGTAGCTGGTCGAGCGATCCGGGATGAGGGGGCGGCTATTCGTTTTTGTCCGCCCCCTCCGGATCGCTCCCAGCCAATCCGCGCGCTCCCCCTGCAGTGCACTTCCTCCTCCTGTGTAAACACAGGAAGGAGGAAGTGATGTGATCTCTCCCCTCAGCGGTATTTTCAACCACCGCTGAGGAGAGATCACATCGCACAGTAAGTCTGCACAACACATTAGGCATAACCCCTTCAAATACCACCAAAAGAAAGATCTATTTGTGGGAAGAAAAGGACGCAAATTTTGTTTGGGAGCCACGTCGCACGACCGCGCAATTGTCAGTTAAAGCGACACAGTGCCGAATCGCAAAAAGGGGCCTGGTCATTTACCTGCATTTTAGTCCGGGTATTAAGTGGTTAATGACTCAAAGTCAATACAAGGACCAGCTACCAGATGGCGATAAAAAGATGCCAAAGACCGTTGTAGCCAATCTAGAAAAACATAAGTGAGCCCAATTGAACTAGAGCCTAACCAAAGAATACAGCAAGTTCAAAGAATGGGCCTAAGCAAAAACCTACCTTACTGCCGCAGTAATGGACAAGGGAGGGACTGTGAGGCAACTAGTGCTGGACCGTAAAGCTGGTCTTGTGCACTCTCCCAAGCGCCTGGAGAGTGACTGTTACGTACCTGATGGCTGTGAGCCGAATTGCAGAGGACGGCCTCCCTTACGGCTCCCACTCGTGGCCCCTGATAGGGTAACAGTAGGCACATGAGTAAGGAGTGGCACGGGTGCCTGGCAGGATCAACAAGATGAGGAAGTGGATCAGTCCAGCAGGAGCTTCCTTGCAGGAACTGGGATACCGGCACTGGATCAGCTCAGCAGACTGGATCAGCTCAGCAGACTGTATTGGAACTAGGAACAGACTGGTACTGTTCAGCTGGACCAGAACTAGGAACAGACTGGTACTGTTCAGCTGGACCGGAACTAGGAACAGACTGGAACTGTTCAGCTGGACTGGAACTAGGAACAGACAGGAACCGTTCAGCAGACTGGAGCAAACTGGATGACAGGCCTGGTCGGTTATCGGGTGGACAGTTGTGGTAAAGGTAAAGGCAGGAAGCAGAAGTACAGGTTTTTTGAGTGCCCATGCCAAGGATGTGATAGAATGAGTATACCACTTCAGCTGCCTATGACTGGCATGGAATGTACACTGTACATGCATGGCCAATTGCTTGCTTTCTAGCAGCTAGAAGGTAGTTGTGCATGCATGGTGTGTTTTTTTGTGTTGGCTATTGGCAAATGGAGAGGGGAGTGGGCATGCTGTAGCACAGTGTTACAGCAGTAGCTGTCAGAGCAGACATGAAGCCATGGCCACCTGGTTGCTAGCCACTGTTTTGAAGCATGCATGTTGTGAGGGGACCATGTATTTTTTTCGTATCTTCAGCACTCATTTTGTATATTCGTTGGTCCGGGTGGTTTTGAAAAAATTGTTTATTTCGTTTATGTTATTTTCGTTTTTTTTTTATTTTTTCGGAAAATCTGAAATTTGGGAAACTTGAAAAAAAAAATGTTTCCGTTTTAGTCGTGTTTTTGCTTTTTTCGTAAATTCAAACATTCGGTAAATTTGAAAATTCGGAAATTTGAAAATTTGGAATTCCGAATTTTCGGATTTCCGAAAAGCAAATAAAAAACGGACAAAACAAAAACGAAAAAAATGAATGAAACGAAAATAATAATTTTTTTCAGAAATTCAAAAAATTTGGAAATTTTCTATTTTCGAATTTTTCCATTTTCGAAATTTTGAATCTTCAAATTTTTCAATTTTTGAAATTTCGAATTTTCGAATTTTTTGTTTTTCGAATTTGACATTTTCGAATATTCAAATTTGTGAATATTCAAATTTTCACCAAATCCTGGGCTGTTCCTGAAGCCCAGGAAGGGAAATAAGAGGGGAGGAACAAAGAATAGGGGAGAGAAAGGGAAAAAGGAGAGAGCAAGAAAGCCAGTCAGAGAGAGGGATGGGAAAAAAACAAGATAATAGAATAGAGAGAGATAAAAGGGAAAGAAAGGAGAACAAAGAGAAAGAGTGGTACATCCTAAAATGTACCATAGGGGGTTTTAATACTGTACGAGTGGAAGGCAATCAGGGAGTGCTAAATGTCCACAGGTTAGGGGCGCAAATTACTTGTCATGCCTTGGGTGCTTACAACCCACGCTATGAAAATAATTTTACCATAAGGCCGCGTACACACAATGACACATGTCCGCTCAAACATGTCCGACGGACCGTTTGCAGCGGACATGTCTCATCGGATTTTGGTCCGATGGCGTGTACACACCATCGGACGAAAATCCCCTCTGGCTGAGGACGCGGTGACGTGGCGGTGACGTTGCATCATTAAAATCGCTGCTCCAGAAAAAACGACCGTTTTTAAAACTTTTTTTTCCATTGATATATGTTCCCTGGGGCAAGACCCGGGTCCCCAACCCGTTTTCCGACAATAACGTGTATATTGGGCTTTAAAATTAGCACTTTTGAATTCGAACGCTCGAGTCCCATAGACATCAATGGGGTTCTAAATGTTTGCGCGAACGGGAGTTCCGTTCGAGGGTTCTGGTGCAAACCGAACACGGGGGTGTTCGGCTCATCCCTAATCATGATGCATTTAAAGGTGTACCTGGTGTTGCCCTTACCTTCTAACACATTGTAATGATATTTACTGTTGACAATAAAGACTAAGGCCGCGTACACACGCTCAAACTTATCTGATGAAAACGATCCGACGGACCGTTTTCATCGGATATGTCTGCTGGGCTGTTTTGGTCTGATGGTTGTACACACCATCAAACCAAAATCCCCGCGGACAGACAGCGCGATGATGTGGCGGTGACGTTGACGCCACCACGTCACCACTCCAGGAAGTAAAATACTTCCAAGCATGCGTCAAATCCATTCGGCGCATGCGGGAGATTTTTGTCTGCTGGTTAGGCATACTAACCAGCGGACATGTCGGACGGATGGGTTTCCAGCAGACAAGTTTTAAAGCATGCTTTAAAACTTGTCTGCTGGAAAAACCTGTCTGCTCGCCCGTACACACGATCGGATTTGTCTGCTGAAACGGTCCGTCTTTCTATCTTGAGCATAAAACCTGAGCGCAGGAGAGTTACTTCTTTTGTTCCATGACATGTGCTGCCTGGGTCCAAGAATGAAATGCTGCCCCCCCCCCCCCAAAAAAAAAAATCATGCCCACCAAAATGCCCCCACATCCATTACTTTAAATCATGATAGTTAATTAATCAGGAAGTCAGATTAACAAGCAACTGCACCTTGTCTATATGCAAAATTTTATGACATACCATTTTTAAAAGGTGCATGCACTTTTTTTCATAGAAATGCAGATACAGCAGCCCATTCCATTCAATGAGCTTTCGTGCCCATGCAAACATGGCCTGCACTACACACAGGAGTGGGAACCTAGGTTAAGGCCCAGTTCATACCAGGATCACATGGGAACACATGCTTTGCCATGAGGAGCACTTTGACAGTCTGTTCATTTGAATGGGCTGAAAGTAACGGACTGCGGAAAAAGTAGTGTTTGCACTACTTTTAAAAAACACTGCACCAAACTGCAAAGTACTGTGGTACCATGCGATTTTGTGCCTGTAAACACACTGTATTTTCCTCCCGACTTTTTGAGATGGGAATGACGGACAAAAGTTAGCAGGCATAGGACACACCCCTTAACGGCCCCTTAAAGGAAAATTGTACAAAAAAAAAACAAGATTTGTTGATTTTTTTTTTTTTTTTTACAACTACTATTCCTTTATATTGGCTTTTGGAATTTACAAATACAGCAATTTCAAAATCAGATACAAGGCTTAGTGCTGCAAAACACTTTTTGATAGATAAAAAGTGCATTTTATATACATCTATATACAGGGAGTGCAGAATTATTAGGCAAATTAGTATTTTGACCACATCATCCCATTTATGCATGTTGTCTTACTCCAAGCTGTATAGGCTCAAAAGCCTACTACCAATTAAGCATATTAGGTGATGTTCATCTCTGTAATGAGAAGGGGTGTGGTCTAATGACATCAACACCCTATATCAGGTGTGCATAATTATTGGTCAACTTCCTTTCCTTTGGCAAAATGGGTCAAAAGGAGGACTTGACAGGCTCAGAAAAGTCAAAAATAGTGAGATATCTTGCAGAGGGATGCAGCACTCTTAAAATTGCAAAGCTTCTGAAGCGTGATCATCGAACAATTAAGCGTTTCATTCAAAATACTGTATAATGCTAGCATCTGCATTTCCCACAGAAAACTAGAGTTCCCATGATTTCGTGGGCTGTGAGCAGTGGCATAGGGTGGGCATGGGTGGGGCATAGGTTAGGAATAGGCAGACAAAATGTGAGAAAAGTGCACAGAACGTTGCCGTGTCTTCTAAAATTATTGACATAACGCAAAAGGGGACACCATCGCTTTTACAAAATGCTATCTCTGCAACAAAGGAAACTGAAAAGCTTAAAGGGAAGCAGATAACATTTCTCTATTTGCAATTACATGGGGAAAAAAACCAGACATTTTTAACATCCTATTTCGTTTTATCGTTTTGTCCTTAGTTCTATTTTAACATTTCAAAATATATACACAATTGATATGTCATATAGTTCTAGCAGTGGGTCAGCAAAATTAAGAAATGGTATCATATAATATTATTAAAGGTTTTTTTTATTTTTTATAAAACCTGTTTGTATTTTCAGGTGTAACCTAGAAAAGTAGCCAATCCATGCTAATAATAATTCTCCAAACAAATGTACACAACAGCAGTACAAATTTCTACTGCTTCTTATAAAAAAAACGTATGTGGGAAAGCAACCACAAAGTCAGAGTTTTTCCAAAAACCTGGAAACCCCCTTAAATTAACATCACAAATCAAAACATGTGGTAACCATGTTCATTTACAGAGCTGAAATAGCACTCATTTTGTTTTTAAAACTCAATTCTTTTTAAAGGAATGTTTTGATTATAATCTTTTGCAATCTTTTTTTATGGTAGTGCTCTTTGCATACTGTTATAAAGTTCCATTTATAAATAAAAAGAAACTATATTAAAAAGTCTTATTCTATTTTTTAGTTTACCTGGAATATAACAGGATGAAAATTGATCCTATATAAAGCTGAGTAATGTGTCAAGGTGTGTAATGTCCTCAAAAAACACATAACATAAACATGTTATTTCTACCACTGAACTTGGTCATATGGGTGTTATCTGCATACTTTCTAATCATTATGTAAAGCTCTCCTTAGACTTGGTGACTAACCCTTATGTACACGTTCTCATAGAACATATATATATATATATTTTTTTATTATAACAGAGAGGCCGGCCCACAGGAGCCTCAGTAACAAAGATATTACATTGACAGTAATACAGTTGATGACATTGAAATACAGATTTCCCTCAGTTAAGCGGGGCCTTTGAATGGGCTTCCATGTGAAGGTGGATCCAATTCGGGACTTTGGTATTCCCATCTGTGTATTATGTGGTTTGGTGTGATTGGGAATACATAGGTGATAGTGTCTCGTAGCCCTGCGGGTTCAGCCTCCCATATAGATTTCCTTTATAACATAAAAAAGAGAGTACAGTACAGTAAAGGTAAAGTATAACAAAGATAAATCTAGGTAAAGCCCAAGGGCAGGGATGAAAGCAGAGAATTGTGAAAGAGGAGGGGTGAGGGGAATAGGAGGTAGAGGTGATAGTGACAGGTGTAGTATTAGTAGTGTGGGAAGGGAAAGGTGTTTAAGATGCTAGAACAGACCCTCTGAGGTTCTGTCCTTCATCAGACTATTTAACCACTTCCCACCCGGTCAATAGTATATTGACGTTTCCGGGAAGTGGTTCAGTTATCCTGACTGGACACCTATTGACGTCCAGCAGAATAACAAGCCGGCGCGCGGCGATCGATGATGTGGGGTGTCAGTCTGACACCCTGCATCTCCGATCTCGGTAAAGAGCCTCCGGCGGAGGCTCTTTACCACCTGATCAGCCGTGTCCAATAATGGCTGATCACCATGTAAACAGGAAGAGCCGTTGATAGATGCGAGTAGAGGAGACCGATCGGCGGCTCTCTTGACAGGGGGGTTTGCACTGATTGTTTATCAGCGCAGCCTCCCTCGGATGCTCACACTGGACCACCAGGGAAGGGGGCAACAATAAAAAAATAAAAAATGAGAACAATAGATGCCAATCAGTGCCCACAAATGGGCACTGACTGGCAACATGGGCACTGACTGGCACAATATGGGATAAACAAGTGATGCCTAGCAATGCCATCAGTGCCACCCCTCAGTGTCCAGTGCCACCCCTTGTTGTCCATCAGTGCCACCTCTCAGTGCCCATCCGTGCCCAGTGCCCACCTATCAGTGCCCATCTGTGCCACCCATAGGTACCCATCAGTGCCACCCGTAAGTGCCGCCTATGAGTGCCCATCAGTGCCGCCTCATCGGTGCCCATCAATGCCACCTCATCGGTGCCCATCAGTGCCCATAATTGAAGAAGAAATGTACTTATTTACAAAAGAATTACAGAACTTTTTTTTAGTTGTTGCGCAAAAAATAAAAATTGCAGAGGTGATCAAATACCACCAAAGAAAAGCTCTATTTGTGGGAACAAAATTATAAAAAAAATTGTTTGGGTACAGTGTAGCATGACTGCACAATTGTCATTCAAAGTTCGACAGCGCTGAAAGCTGAAAATTGGCTTGGGCAGGAAGGTGCGTAAGTGCCTGGTATGGAAGTGGTTAAACATGTTCCAAAGTGATTGGTGAGGTTTAAGTCCTCCATCTGGCTAATGTCGTCCAGTTTTTGGAGCCACTGGGCAATGGTCGGTGGGTGTGGGACTTCCAATTAAGTGGGATGCAAGATTTTGCCACATCCAGAAGATGCCGAACCACAGATTTTTTGTACACTCGTGCTGTCAGTAGCATGCAAAAGAAAATAAGCCGGTTCCTCTAGGGGAAGACCAGAACATGTGTACAATGGTGTCCCTCACTTCCCGGCAACGCCAGCAGAGGTCTGAAGCCGTTGGAAAAAATGTATGTAATAGGGCGGGGGTCCTGTACCAGCATGTGAGAATTTTGTAATTTGTTCCCTGTATCTTAGCGTACAAGGAGGATTTGTGGGTGAATTTAAGTATGTGTTGTTATTTGTGGTCAGTGAAATGGAAGTTTAGATCTCTCTTCCACTTAATGAAGCATGGGATTTGATAATTTCCTGACGGTACAATCAGCGTGGTGTAAGTAAAAAAAAGTGCATGCGGTATCACCCTGGTCCCCGTGCAGAGTTCCTCCGGAGTCATGAGGGGTTGTTGTGAGGCGTTGGGGTGTGGCGGGATCTTACTTAGGAAGTGACTGAGTTGTCGGGCTCTTAAAAAGTCCAGTTTGTACAGGCCGGTGGGATTCGCTAGCTCCGCATACGTCTTCCACCTCCCCTGGACACTATGGGCCAGATTCTCCTATTTTTGCATAAATGCCAGCGGGACGTAGTGTATCCTATTTACGCTACGCCGCGGCAACTTTGGACGCAAGTGCCATAATCTCAAAGCACTTGCGTCCTAAGTTACGGCGGCATAGCGTAAATGGCCCGGCGTAAGCCGGGGTAATTCAAATGTGGAAGAGGTGGGCGTGTTTTATGTAAATGTGTTGTGACCCCACGTTTTTGACGCTTTTTTTTAACTGCGCAGGCGCCGTATGTGGACGTATCCCAGTGCGCATGCGCAAAATCATGTCGCAAATAGTCAATGCTTTCGAATGTGAACGTAGCTTACACAAATCCCTATTCGCGAACGACTTACGCAAATGACGTAAACGACGTAAAAATCGACGTTGTCCTGACGTCCATACTTAACATTGCGTACGCCTCACCTACGCAAAGTTACCACTCATATAGCAGAGGTAACTTTACGCTTACGCAAACAACGTAAAAAACGATTACCGGGCGCAATTACGTTCGGGAATCGGCGTATCTAGCTCATTTGCATATTTGACGCAGCTAATCGACGGAAGCGCCACCTAGCAAGACTCTAGAAGATACCGTGTAATTGGATTACACCACCCCATAGCAAGAGATACCGGAGCGCAGGAGATTTGTTTTTGTTTAGCGCCACCCAGTGGCCAGCGTAAATATGCAACTTAGATACGATGGCATAAGAGACTTACGCCGCTCGTATCTAAGCAAAATTCCGGTGTATCTTGTTTTCGGAATACCAGAAAATAGATACGCCAACGCTTCTTAGAAGTTACGTGGCGTATCTCGAGATAGGCCGACGTAACTCTGCTGAGAATCTGGCCCTATAGTGGGAAGCTTGATACAGCCCTGTGTCCCATAGTTCACTGAACTTTTTATTCTGTAAGCCTGGTTCGAATTGGGGGTGACCTATCACAGGTCTCTGTGGAGAGTTGCGGGTCGAGAGAGAAGCTTTAGTCAATAATTGTAAGCAGACATTGGCAGTATTGCCTATCTATGGGTGTTGTTTGAGTGTAGAGGGCAGGGCTGTGTGACACCACAGGGTACCTTGAAGGGGTATGTCACATTGGTCTTGTTCTAATTGTGTCCATAATTTGGTGTCTTAATGTCTGCATGAGCTGCGTGATAATATGTGCGGATATCTGGCATCGCTAGGTCCCGTGCATCTTTGGGAGGGAGAAGGTTTTCCAATTTAGACGCAGAGTTTTCCCCGCCCAGAGGAACTGAACGAAGGTGGCCTGGACTTGTTTAAAATGGTCTCCGGTAATGTGAACTGGGAGGACCTCTAGGAGGTAAAGGAACTTGGGTAGTATTGACATTTTAAGGATGTTACAGCGGCCGAGCCATGAGTGCAGGCCACTGTCCCATCCATCTAGTAATTTTTGGACCTTTTTCAAAAGGTGTGGGAAGTTGAGTTTAAACAATTGGGGCAGTGCTGTGGGGATGTAGGTGCCCAGGTACATCAAGGCCATGTCAGTCCATTTTAAAGTTAAAGCTGTCTCTAAGACGCATGTGCTGTTGGTGCAGAATTTGCTAAAGTAAATTTTTAGATTTGCGAGATGGCCATATGTATTGAATTCTCACAGGAGGTTTGGTCAGGAGACCGTGGGTTTCGTGAGGGAGAACATCAAGTTGCCAGCATACACGGACACCTTATATTGCGCTCCGTTGACTCCTATCCCAGCAATATTTGGGTTTTGTCGGACGTGGCAAAGGAAGGGCTCTAGGGTCAACACGAATAGAAGGGGTGAGAGGGGGCATTCCTGTCTGGTCCGGTCGAATGCCTCAGAAAGCACGCAGTTCGCCCTTACAGCGGCAGTCGGCGCCATGTAGGCTGCAGCCACCCAATTTAACATCTTACCCCCTCAGGTCTATGTGCGTCGCAAACACAAATTTGCAGTTCACCCAGTCAAATGCCTTTTCTGCATCTGTTCCAATAAAAATGCTTGGCGTTTTGCTGTTTACTGCTATATGGAGCAAGTTGAAAACTTTAGTCGTATTGTCTCTAGCCTCTTTAGTCGGGACAAAGCCAACCTGGTCAAGGTGAATTAGGTGGGGCAGGTGTTGTCTGTTGGCCAAGATTTTGGTGAAAATGTTAAGGTCCGTGTTTAGGAGAGGGATCGGACGATAACTCCCGCAATGGGCTGGGTCTTTGCCCTCTTTTGGTATGACCTAAATTTGTGCAAGCAATGTAGTGTTGTGGAAATATTTCCCTGAGCTGAGACGGTTGTACAAGGTAACTAGATGTTGGCCAAGGGAGGGGAGGAGGGTCTTATAGTATAAGATGGTAAGACCATCTGGTTTAGCACTTTTTAAGGCCAACTGAATCTCAGGCATGTGATGGGTTCTTCCAAGAGTTCCTGCGTGTCAGTTGGTACAGTAGTGAAGGCATTAAGGATCGGACTAGGTATTTTGTCATGGTAGAGAACAAAAGACAAATATTTGGACAGCCACACTCCTGGGAATTCCCAAATTGTCCTTCAATAGTAAAATGGAAATACACTATAATCCACAGCAAAAATAAAAAGTGGGATACACAGCTGATGTTTCGCACTGATGCTCAGTGCTTAATCATAGCATTTTCTGTTGTGGTGTCGTGGGTGGCCGGGGCCTTGGTTAAGTTGTATAGGGCAGGGCTCAAAATGTCAAGTCCTGAGCAACTAGCCAGGCCTCAGGGCGTACTCGCCACCAGTTGCCTCGCCCAACCCCTACCATGTCCCGCCCGCTAATCCCACCCCTAGACACGCCCTCATAAATCTCATGAACTGACACTTAAATGTTTTATGCCGAATTAAGTTATAAAAATAAATATTACCAACTTTATCCGTGCCCAAAAATGCAGCCTGCCCATGTCTATCAATGCAGCATGTGTCCCCAGTGCAGCAAAATGTCCCCCACTTTGCAGTCCCCCCACCACACTATTGCAGCCAGAGTCCCCCCCACATTATTGCAGCCAGTGTCCCCCCACCCACACTATTGCAGCCAGTGTCCCCCACCCACACTTTTGCAGCCAGAGTCCCCCCACCAACACTATTGCAGCCAGAGTCCCCCCCTATTGCAGCCAGAGTCCCCCCATTAATGCAGCCAGAGTCCCCCCATTAATGCAGCCAGAGTCCTCCCCATTATTGCAGCCAGAGTCCTCCCCATTATTGCAGCCAGAGTCCTCCCCATTATTGCAGCCAGAGTCCTCCCCATTATTGCAGCCAGAGTCCCCCCCCATTATTGCAGCCAGAGTCCCCCCCCATTATTGCAGCCAGAGTCCCCCCCCATTATTGCAGCCAGAGTCCCCCCCCATTATTGCAGCCAGAGTCCCCCCCCACACTATTGCAGCCAGAGTCCCCCCCACACTATTGCAGCCAGAGTCCCCCCACACTATTGCAGCCAGAGTCCCCCCCACACTATTGCAGCCAGAGTCCCCCCACACTATTGCAGCCAGAGTCCCCCCCCCACACTATTGCAGCCAGAGTCCCCCCCCCCACACTATTGCAGCCAGAGTCCCCCCCCCACACTATTGCAGCCAGAGTCCCCCCCCCACACTATTGCAGCCAGAGTCCCCCCCCCCCATTGCACCAGAGTCCCCCCCCCCACACTTGCAGCCAGAGTCCCCCCCCCACACTATTGCAGCCAGAGTCCCCCCCCCCACACTATTGCAGCCAGAGTCCCCCCCCCACATTGCATTGCAGCCAGAGTCCCCCCCCACACTATTGCAGCCAGAGTCCCCCCCCACACTATTGCAGCCAGAGTCCCCCCCCACACTATTGCAGCCAGAGTCCCCCCCCACACTATTGCAGCCAGAGTCCCCCCCCACACTATTGCAGCCAGAGTCCCCCCCCACACTATTGCAGCCAGAGTCCCCCCCCACACTATTGCAGCCAGAGTCCCCCCCCACACTATTGCAGCCAGAGTCCCCCCCCCACACTATTGCAGCCAGAGTCCCCCCCCACACTATTGCAGCCAGAGTCCCCCCCCACACTATTGCAGCCAGAGTCCCCCCCCACACTATTGCAGCCAGAGTCCCCCCCCCACATTGCAGCCAGAGTCCCCCCCCACACTTGCAGCCAGAGTCCCCCCCCACACTATTGCAGCCAGAGTCCCCCCCCACACTATTGCAGCCAGAGTCCCCCCCCACACTATTGCAGCCAGAGTCCCCCCCCACACTATTGCAGCCAGAGTCCCCCCCCACACTATCCCCACACTATTGCAGCCAGAGTCCCCCCCCCCCACACTATTGCAGCCAGAGTCCCCCCCCACACTATTGCAGCCAGAGTCCCCCCCACACTTTTGCACCAGAGTCCCCCCCCCACACTATTGCAGCCAGAGTCCCCCCCCACACTATTGCAGCCAGAGTCCCCCCCCACACTATTGCAGCCAGAGTCCCCCCCCCCACACTATTGCAGCCAGAGTCCCCCCCCACACTATTGCAGCCAGAGTCCGCCCCCACACTATTGCAGCCAGAGTCCGCCCCCACACTATTGCAGCCAGAGTCCCCCCCCACATTGCAGCCAGAGTCCGCCCCCACACTATTGCAGCCAGAGTCCGCCCCCACACTATTGCAGCCAGAGTCCGCCCCTACACTATTGCAGCCAGAGTCCCCCCCCCTACACTATTGCAGCCAGAGTCCCCCCCCACACTATTGCAGCCAGAGTCCCCCCCCCACACTATTGCAGCCAGAGTCCCCCCCCACACTATTGCAGCCAGAGTCCGCCCCCACACTATTGCAGCCAGAGTCCGCCCCCACACTATTGCAGCCAGAGTCCGCCCCCACACTATTGCAGCCAGAGTCCGCCCCCACACTATTGCAGCCAGAGTCCGCCCCCACACTATTGCAGCCAGAGTCCGCCCCTACACTATTGCAGCCAGAGTCCGCCCCTACACTATTGCAGCCAGAGTCCGCCCCTACACTATTGCAGCCAGAGTCCGCCCCTACACTATTGCAGCCAGAGTCCGCCCCTACACTATTGCAGCCAGAGTCCGCCCCTACACTATTGCAGCCAGAGTCCCGCCCCTATTGCAGCCAGAGTCCCCCCCCCACACAGCCAGAGTCCGCCCCCCACACTATTGCAGCCAGAGTCCGCCCCCCACACTATTGCAGCCAGAGTCCGCAGCCAGAGTCCCCCCCCCCACACTATTGCAGCCAGAGTCCCCCCCCCCACACTATTGCAGCCAGAGTCCCACACTATTGCAGCCAGAGTCCCCCCCCCACACTATTGCAGCCAGAGTCCCCCCCCCCCACACCCCCACACTATTGCAGCCAGAGTCCGCCCCCACACTATTGCAGCCAGAGTCCGCCCCCACACTATTGCAGCCAGAGTCCGCCCCCTACACTATTGCAGCCAGAGTCCCCCCCCCTACACTATTGCAGCCAGAGTCCCCCCCCCCTACACTATTGCAGCCAGAGTCCCCCCCCCTACACTATTGCAGCCAGAGTCCCCCCCCCTACACTATTGCAGCCAGAGTCCCCCCCCCTACACTATTGCAGCCAGAGTCCCCCCCCCCTACACTATTGCAGCCAGAGTCCCCCCCCCCCTACACTATTGCAGCCAGAGTCCCCCCCCCCTACACTATTGCAGCCAGAGTCCCCCCCCCCTACACTATTGCAGCCAGAGTCCCCCCCCCTACACTATTGCAGCCAGAGTCCCCCCCCCTACACTATTGCAGCCAGAGTCCCCCCCCCCTACACTATTGCAGCCAGAGTCCCCCCCCCCTACACTATTGCAGCCAGAGTCCCCCCCCCTACACTATTGCAGCCAGAGTCCCCCCCCCTACACTATTGCAGCCAGAGTCCCCCCCCCCTACACTATTGCAGCCAGAGTCCCCCCCCCCTACACTATTGCACCAGAGTCCCCCCCCCTATACACTATTGCAGCCAGAGTCCCCCCCCCTACACTATTGCAGCCAGAGTCCCCCCCCCCTACACTATTGCAGCCAGAGTCCCCCCCCCTACACTATTGCACCAGAGTCCCCCCCCCTACACTTGCAGCCAGAGTCCCCCCCCCCTACACTATTGCAGCCAGAGTCCCCCCCCCCTACACTATTGCAGCCAGAGTCCCCCCCCCTACACTATTGCAGCCAGAGTCCCCCCCCCTACACTATTGCAGCCAGAGTCCCCCCCCCCTACACTATTGCAGCCAGAGTCCCCCCCCTACACTATTGCAGCCAGAGTCCCCCCCCCTACACTATTGCAGCCAGAGCCCCCCCCCCTACACTATTGCAGCCAGAGCCCCCCCCCCTACACTTCAGCCAGAGTCCCCCCCCTACACTATTGCAGCCAGAGTCCCCCCCCCTACACTATTGCACCAGCCCCCCCACACTATTGCAGCCAGAGCCCCCCTCTGTTTAACAGCAGCATGGTTACTAGTAAGGTCCTGCGTCTTCGAGTCGCCCTGGACAAGTCTGGCAGAATTCTGATCTGGGATCCCCCATCGCGACGTCTCCATGTTCCCATACTTGCTGCAGGATATTCTCTTATTGGGTGTAGCGGTGGAGTCTACAAACAATGTCTCATGGTCTGCTTGGGTCAGTAGGCCTGGGTCCTAGGGCTCTTTAGGCCCAGTCCAGGTGAATGTTGGCCTCTGGGTCTTCAAGTACGGTCCAGAAGATCACCTGCACTGCTTCACTCACATTCTCCATCTCTGATGTCTCTGGGATACCTCGGAGCCGCAGATTATTACCGCGGCTCCGGTCCTGAATGTCTTCCAGATGCAATTGGAGCTCCATGCCACCACGGTGCCGTGGTGCTGGACGCGGGCCTGCTCCAGCTCCAATACCCAGCTTTTCAGGGACTTCATCGACACTTCACCTGTCGCCACCCGATCTGTCAGGTTCGACACCTCCCCCCTCACCTCCTGGATGTCCCTTCTGTGGGTTTTTTCCAAGCGGAGAATTAGGCCCTCTATGTCGATACGGGTCGGGAGGGCCTGCAGCATTTCCCTGATGTCTTGGTCCAAGATAGAGGTATCTGGCTGCCGAGGGGAAGACATTGTGAATCCAGTCTGTCTAGAAGCCCCTAATTCTGATTCAGAAGAATTTTGCAACAAATTATCGGATTATTTCATCAACAAAATTTAATCCGTGAAAAAAAGAATCCGTGAACGTATTCAGCAAAATACAACCCCCATCTACCCCCTCATAAATCACAAACCTAATACCCACATAATTCCGCCGCAATCACCTAACTTCACTAAAACCCGTTTCCATCAATGCCACTAAAAATATCATCAGGACTCTGCGAAATAGCACAGCGCCCAATGATATCATTCCCACAAAACTGCTGAAAGAATGTGCCAATATTTTGGCACCAGCTATCATGCAGCTCATAAACCAGTCATTCAAGGAGGGCTTGGTGCCACCCCTGCTGAAATAAGGTATAATCAAACCAATTCTAAAAAAAACACCCTCGACCCCAAAGACCTTAACCACCGTCATCCCATAACTGCCCTTAATGCCTTCTCCAATATAATGGAGAAAGAAGTTGTACATCAGCTACATAAATCATTTAGACACCCATAAATTACTTGACCCATTCCAATCCAGTTTCCGTCCTGGTCACGGGACAGAAACAGCCCTGCGCAAAATATGGGATGACGTTCTAGAGGCCGCAGACGAAGGAGAACCTTGTCTTCTAGTACTGCTGGACCTAAGCGCATCGTTTGATATGGTAGATCATTAATTATTGCTGACACAGCTAGTTGAAGTAGCCGGAGTTGCGGAATGTGATTTATCGTGGTTCTCCTTCTTGGAAAACCGATCACAAATAGTGAAATTGGGCCCTTTCACTTCTGAAAAACGCACGGTGGCATGCGGAGTCCCCCAGGGATCCCCTCTGTCGCCTGTTCTGTTCAATATCTATCTCTGCCCTCTTTTTGAAATCATCAGCAACCAGAAGTTACTTTACCACTCTTATGCAGATGACACACACAACTGTATTTTCGCATTTGCAACAAAAAGGACCATTATCTCGGACTAGAAAAACGCCTTTCTTTGATAGAAAATTGGATGACTGAGGCCGCGTACATACGATTAGTCCAAACTGATGAAAACGGACTAAAGTCCAGTTTCATCAGTCCAAACCGACCGTGTGTATGGCCCATGAGTCTGTTGTCCTTCAGTCCAAAGTTTTAAAACTTGCTTTAAAATCGGACTGATGGACGCCTGACCATCGGTCCAAACCGATCGTTAGTACGCAAAAGCATTGGTTCAAAAACCTGCGCATGCTCAGAATCGACGCATGCTTGGAAGCATTGAACTTTGTTTTTTTCAGCACGTCGTTGTGTTTTACGTCACCGCGTTCTGACACGATCGGTTTTTGAACTGATGGTGTGTATGAACCATCAGACCATCAGACCATCAGTCTGTGAACTGATGAAACTGGACTTCAGTCTGTTTTCATCAGTTTGGACTGATCGTGTGTACAGGGCCTAAGAGTTATCTTAAACTCAATGGCTCAAAAACAGAACTTCTCCTGTTTAAGGCCAATTGGAAAATTCATCCCGCAACAACATGGACGCCCCTGCCCATTCTGGGTCAAACCATCACCCCTAGCACCAAAGTCAAAAGTCTCGGAGTCATCTTCGACAGCTACATGACAATGGATGCACAAATAGGGTCGGTAGTCAGTGGATCTCACCATCTGCTGCGCCTACTACGCAGACTCATTCTTTTTATCCCAAAAGAAGACATAGCAGGCGTGGTGGGAAAAATTATCAACTCCAGACTTGACTATGCAAATGCCCTCTACCTGGGACTCCCAAAGTACCAAATCACTCGTCTGCAAGTCGTTCAAAATACGGTTGCTCGACTTGTGACTGGAAAAAAACATGGGAATCAATCTCACCTTCGTTGAGACTCCTTTCATTGGTTGCCAGTAAAAGACAGAATCACTTTCAAGGCACTCTGTCTAACACATAAAGGTATTCAAGGAAATGCCCCCAATATCTATGTGAAAAACTAAAAGCTCACAACCCCAATCGTGTTCTGCGATCCACCAATCAAAATCGACTCCAGATACCCAAAGCCAGTTACAAGTCCAAAGGAGAACGAAGATTTGCGGTCCAAGGACCCAGACTTTGGAACGCTCTACCAGCATCCGGTTGGAGGTGAATCACTTGGCCTTTAGAAGAAAAATCAAAATCCATCTCTTCTGAGGGCCCAGGGAATGGATACCAAGCGCCCATAGGCGATTCAGTTTGCATGTGTTGCGCTATATAAGTTTCTCACTCACTCACTCTCACTCACTCATTCGTTGGGGGGCCACCAGTAGGTCAGGGGAGCAGTCCGATGATTCATAGGTGTTCGGTAAGGGTTCCCTGGCTTCTGACTGAGTTGTGGATCTTCCACATGCTGGGCCTCATGGTGCCACCACTCTAGCTCCGGGGGAAGTCTCCTGCAGGAGTCTGAAATAGCGGTGGATTTCTCCCGAAATCCTCCCAGAGGGGGTCCCCTTGTTGCTGCTCTGGTCCTGTATTTTTTAGATGAGCTCATACCGGTATAATAGTGTGGTTTAGCCAGGGCATGGGGGCTCAGGCCGTGAGCTCAGAAGAAAAGCAGGCTCACTCAGCCATGTCTGGGCCACACCCCTTCATAGAACATATTACCTGATTAATATGAAGAAACCGAAGTCAACAATTTTTCTCCTTCTGATAATAAAAAGCTATAATGGTTTTAGGTAAGTTTGTGTGTAGGTTTTTGCTTGATTTTTACTGCCTATGTAGCGCTACCCCTGCAGGAGCTGCTTTTAAGTCATTTATGTCCGGAAGGATTTGCCCCCATAATGACCAGGCCATTTTTTGTGATACTGCGTTGCTTTAACTGACAATTGTGCGGTCGTGCGACATTGTACCCAAACAAAAATGTATGTCCTTTTTTCCCCATAAATAGAGCTTTCTTTTGGTAGAATTTGATCAAATTTTTTACCGCTTTTTTTCCGCTTTGAAGCGGCAATTTTGAAAAAAACACAATATTTTGTACTTTTTACTGTAATAAATATGCAAAAAAATCCTTCATCAGTTTAGATCAATATGTATTCTTCTACATCATTTTGTAAAAAAATAATTGCAATAAGTGTATATTGATTGGTTTGCGCAAAAGTTATAGGGCCAGATTCAGGTACATCTGCGCATTATTGGACCGGCGTAGCGCACCGCCTTTACGTTAGACTTGCGCAATGTAGCCGCGTAATCACCCTATTCTCGTAGCTTTTGCGCAGAAAATTGCGCATGCGTAACGTTATTTCAGAGGCGTAAGGCGGAGTAATACAAATTGGGAAGGACGTGGGCGTGTTACATTGAAATGAGCCGTGACCCCATGCAAATGAAGGGCCGGTCGGCTTGCGCATGCGCGCTTGAAGGAGACCATGGTCAGCTCCGCTGTGCGCATGCTCACAACTCGGGAACGGCGCAATCAGTGAAATTGGAAATGGACTAAGGACTACGCAGACAGCATAAATAGACAGACACAAATGCACTTCCATTGCAAAAGTACATCCCTTTGTCCCTTCCAATTTAACCAAGTGCTTTTGTCCCGTTGTTAGTTGCGTTGTGTTTTGTATTTGTCAGATTAGTGTACTGTGTGATCAAGTGTTTGTTAGTAGATCTTTGAAAGTGTTTTTTGATAAGTGTTTGAGAGACTGTTTGTTTGATATATTTCTGCTCGTTTGTTTTCTTGCTTAATTGTTGCTGTTTGTTTTTGTGACTGTTTTTTGCTGAGTGCTTGTGTGATTTTTTGTGTGTTAGTTTTCTCTTTGTGTGTGTTCTTGCTTGATTGGTTGTGCTTGTTTTTGTGACTGATTTTTGTTGACTGGGAGTTTTTTTTTCAGTATGACAGAGAGAAAGCGAAAACTAAATTTTACTTTGGGGGAAAAACAAATTCTTGCCCGGGGCATTAGCGAATATGGGCGTTTCCTCCACGGCCCGGACAGTGCCAACACCACCCCGGCCAGGAGGAGGGAGATTTTGGACATCATCACTGAGCAGGTCAATTCAGCGGGGGAGGGGGAGACACGGAACCAGTCTGGGATTGATAAAAAGATTAATGACCTCCGGCGTCTGGTCAAAAAGAAGCTGGCCAAAATGTTTGCCCATGCCAGGTGCACAGGAGGGGGCCCACCATGCCGTGTTAGGCTGACAGCGGAGGAGCGTGCGGTGGCCCTGACCTTTCATCATGAGTGAAGAAGGGCCTGCCGGCTTTGACTCAAGTCCGGAGCCCGTGGTGCCAGGTAAGTTTTTTTTTTAATATCAGTTGTGTAGCATGTGTGGGGGAGGGGTGAAAGGGAATATGTGGCAAGTGTGTGGATCCTCCAACCTGTGAATGTTTTGTGTCATCCACAGATGTGCAGGAGGGTGCAGGGCCATCTGGCCTGACCGCACCATCCCCATGACAGCAGCCTAATGAGGCCCCCCCCGACAAGGCCGGAGTCCGCGGAGGAGGTTGAAGAGGAGGAGGAGGAGTTTGAGGAGGAGTCCATGTCAGGCACTGGCCTATTGTTGTTGGAGGACCGTTCCCCTCTGGCTGGCAGCAGCCAGCCCTCCCTAAGGGGGAGCCCCCCCTCCTCCCCCAACATGGCTCCTCTCCCAAGGGCCTCCCCTTCTCCCCGGCCACAAGCATCAGCTGGAGGCAGGAAGGCGACCCAGAAGACCAGGGGGGTGGCCGATCTCCTGCCCGCCTCTCTGAGAAGGGACCAGTTCCTCCAGACCCGCCATCTGGGACAGGTCAGCCAGACATTGGTGCGGATGGAGGAGAGCCTGTCCTCCATCAAGGATATGCTGGGAAACCTCCCACTCCCTCCCGGGCTTTCACAAACTGCCTTAACGACCTGTAGACTACATCAGCAGGCGTTGGGAAGGATGTGAGGGCCCTCACCCAGGCTATCCAGGCCAACACGGCAACACTAGGTGGTGCCCTGGACAGAATAGCCGTGGCCTTGGAGGGCAGGCCGCCAGGTGGGCAGAGATCAGGGGCTGCTCCTCCTTCCCCGGTTTTCCCCCTCCCCCATGAGTCTCCCCTGAGGAGCCGGAACCGTGGCCGGGGGCGCCCCAGGCGTGGCTCACGTCAAGGGCACTAATTTTTTTTCCCCTTTTTTTTTTTTTTTTGCTGGAAATTTTTTGATTTTGCTGGTCATTTTATTTTTTTTTTTGGGTTGTGAATGCTGTTTGAATGTGGGGGTGACATTCCTGCCGGAAAAGGGGTGTCACCCTCAATTTTGGTGGAGTAGGGTTCCCCAGGACCAGGGAGAAGTGATCCCCAGGTCCGTGTGAATGGTGTATGAATGTACAGTGACATAATTGGAGCCTTGGCGTGGCGTTGCTGCTCACAAGTCCTGCATGGTGGACTGGTGCCAATCCAATTTGATGAGGATGTGGGGTGTGTGTGCTAGGGACCACAGTGGTGTGCATGCATGCATTCTCATTGTGCCATGATTAATGTGTGTGTTTAACGTGCAAAGATGCCCAATGTGAGCTGTCTCCTGCTGCTCTTCCCTCAAAGATGGGGGACCCTCAGTTAGGGGGGATTGTCTGGTTCAGGGGTCAGGTCATCACGTAGGTCAATCTGCAGGCCCTTTCTCACTGTGAAGTTGTGCAGCATGCAACATGCACCGATGATCTGGCACACTAAGTTTGGGGAATACAAGAGGGTACCCCCAGACTTATCCAGGCATCAGAAATGTGACTTCAGGAGGCCAAAGGTGCGCTCCACCACTGCACGTGTTTGGGTGTGGGCTTGATTATATCTTTCCTCTCCTGGGGTTTGGGGGTTCCGGATAGGAGTCATGAGATTGGGTCCCAGTGCATATGCAGAGTCACCTGTAAGGGAAAAGACAGGAGGATGTTAGTCATGCATGTGCCCCTTGTGATGTGTGCATCATGGGGGGGTACAGTCATGCCTGCCACCCATGTCACTCACCAACCAGCCAGGTGGCCCCATACACGTTCTGATCGAATTCCATTTGGATGTGGCTTTGATTGTATATGTAGCTGTCATAGCTGGACCCTGGGTGTTTGGCACGGACGTGCCATATGAGGCCTTGGGCATCGACTATCACCTGTACGTTGATGGAATGCCAATGCTTCCGATTGCGGTACATGTGCTCTGTCTCATAGGGGGGCTGGAGTGCCACATGTGTGCAATCAATGGCCCCGATGGTGCGTGGGAATCTGGCAATTCTGTAGAAATCTGTCATTGCCTTCAGCCGCAGGTCCTCAGTGGTGGGTTTGATGATTTGGTTGGCCATGCGTCTGAGGATTGCTGGGACAACCTGGTGCACACATCTGCTCATGGAGGATTGTGACATCCCAGCCACCACTCCACTTGTACGCTGAAAAGAGCCACTGGCAAGGACATGGAGTGTTGCCATGACCTTGACCAGTGGCTGCACTGCATGTGAGCATTGTGTTGGGCTGGTGATGTCCTGCTGCAGGGTTGTGGTTAATTCCAGGATGGCATGAGGGGTGAATCTGAAGATGCGATACACCTCAGAATCACTCATGCCAAACAGGTCTATGCGTGTGCGGTATATCCTATCCCGTGCCATCCTCCTTCTTTGCTCATCTAAAGTCAGTAGTATAGCTATGCGTGACGATGCCCCTGGCATGTTGGCATACAGATTGTTGTGCAACACGTGTGACTGCTGAGCTCCTCACTAACAGTGTTGCTTTATCTAACACGTAGACTTTTTTTCTCTTTTTAGACCAGCTTTTATATGGTCTAATTTTAGACAGGACATTTTGCTGTTGCGCACACTGCGTAGCCTGCGCTGCCCCAACGTTCTTTTGTGGATCCCCGTAAGTCCCTCATTAGCATATTTGACTAGCAAATCAATGGTCTGTCTAGCGCAGTTTTGCGCGGACGGATGCGCCTGTCTAACGAAATTACGCTGGACAAAAAAAAGTAGATTTTTTGCGTATATCTTTTCGGGGATGCCGTGCATCGAAACGCACGGGCACATTTAGACTTACGCACGTGCATCTCCTGTTGCGCAGGCGTAATCGCTCTGTGAATCTGGGCCATAGTGTCTATAAAATAGGGGATATATTTATGGCATTTTTATTATTATTATTTTTTTTTACTAGTAATGGCGGTGATCTGCGATTTTTATCAGGCCTGTGACATTGCGGCGGACAGATCTGACGCTTTTTGACACTTTTTTGGGACCATTGACATTTATGCAGCGATCAGAGCTAAATAAATAGCCACTGATTACTGTATAAATGTCACTGGCATGGAAGGAGTTAACACTAGGGGGTAATCAAGGGGTTAACTGTGTGTTCCCTCAGTGTGTTCTAACTGGGAGGATAGGACTGACTGGGAGAGGAGACACATCCCTGTTCCTACTCAGTAGGAACACACAATCTGTCTCCCAGTTCTGACTGTCAGGAGCGATTGCAGGCCGGCTGCACACATCGGCTCTGGGGACACACGGCGGGCCTGTCACATCCATTTAATGAGCCTGCTTATCATGACGGCGATTCGCGCAGCCGTGCCCACCGGCCACAGCGCAACTCTGGTGGTTGGTCGGCAAGTAGTTGCGTACTCTGCCTCTCAACACCAATAACAGTCTCTGTCCCTCTTTGCACACCTGGCAATAGTGTAAGTGCAACGACCAATGAGAAACAAAAACAATGAGCCAGATTCAGGTACAACGGCGTATATTTGTGCAGGCGTAGTGTATCTTCTTTAGGCTACGCCGCCGCAACTTAGAGAGGCAAGTGCAGTATTTACAAAGCACTTGCTCCGTAAGTTGCGGCGGCGTAGCGTAAATTGTCCGGCGTAAGCCTGCGAAATTCAAAGTAGGAAGGAGGTGGGTGTCATCTATTTAAATTAAGCGTGACCCCATACCTATGAATGGGCGCTCGAACTGGGCATGCGTATGAATCACGACGAAAAAATTCCCTAAGTGACGTCGGTGCGCAATGCCTACGACGTGTGAATGTAACCTACGCCCAGCCCTATACACGTACTACGTAAATGGCGTAAACAACGTAAAATGTGATGGCGTCGTTCCCTGGCCCATACCTTTGCATTAGCTGCGCCTCATATAGCAGGGGTAACTTTACGCCGGACGTAAGCCTTACGCAAAGTGCATATATGAAGCGGCCGGGCGCATCTACATTCGTGAATCGGCGTCCAGTGTAACTATGTGCCCACGATACGCCGGCGTAGGCAAGTTACGTCGGACAGCTGAAGCCATGTTTTTCGGCGTATCTCGCTTTGTGAATCGGCGCAAAGATTCGACGGCGCACATTTGAAATTACCGCAGCGTATCTGGAGCTACCTGAATCTGGCCCATTATGTTTAGAACTGCACAAAATGTAATTTCTAAAGGGAAAAAGTCAATCCAAAACTACTCGCGGCTATTCATGAATTGTCGGGTCCTGGCAATACAGATCAAAGTCATTGAAAAAAACGGCATGGGTTCCCCCTTCCCAGTCCATTACCAGGCCCTTTGCACTTCCTGCACGTCGGGCTCAGCCTCCAGGTACGTGACAGTACCGGACAGCCATGACCGAACCCGTGCAGGGAGTGGATCCTATGAAGGAACTCTGTCGCCACCTTGACGGATTGACCCAGGCAGTCCGAACCCTACAAGAAGGATACACGCATTTGGGGAATCGTGTCCAGGCTTTATCCACTCCTGCCACCACCTCTGCTGCTTCTGGTGCATCCGCTTCTCCCTCCGTGATCATGCTGCCACCTGAACCCAGAGTCCCTATGCCAGAAAGGTTCTCAGGAGAACGTAGCAAATATCGGGCTTTCCGCAATGCTTGCGAACTTTATTTTGTTCTACAACCACGGACCTTTTCCTTAGAAGCCACTAAAGTGGGTTTTGTCATCTCGCTGCTGTCTGACGAACCGCAAGCATGGGCCCATCGCCTTATGGAATAAAAGGACGCTTCACTTGACAACCTAACCACCTTCCTCCAGGCCATGTCCCTGCTGTATGAGGATCCTCATCAGACCGCCACCGCAGAAGCCGCTCTGCACACCCTGCAACAGGGTCGCAGACCAGCAGAGAACTACGTGTCGGAATTCCGCAGATGGAGTTTGGATACAAATTGGAATGACGCGGCCCTCTGCTACCAGTTCCGCCTAGGCCTCTCAGAGTCGCTTAAGGACGAACTGGCCCGGGTAGGTGTCCCAGGAACTTTGGATGCGCTAATCAACCTGACCATCCAGATCGATCGACGCCTGAGGGAGCGCAGAACTGAAAGGGCCACTGCCCCATCTCGTCCAGTCTGGATGATGCCACGGGTACCCCCGTCTCAAACCCAGCTCCACCGATCTCCACAACCTCATCTCTTCCTGATACCTCGGAATCCATGCAGTTAGGCCTCCTCCGCCCTTCTCTTACACCCGAGGAACGCCAATGTCGCAGGGCTAACAACCTGTGCCTGTATTGCGGGGAGGCCGGGCACTTAGTGAGGACCTGTCCTGCAAAGCTCCGTAAGTGTCTGTCCATGTCATCTGTTCACTTGCCTGTTCTTCCAAGCAATTCCACTCATCTAGCTATTCCCGTTTTCTTCCAGCTTCCAGGAGGGACTATGAAGGTCAGCGCCATTCTTGATTCAGGGGCCTGCAGCTGTTTTTTGGATCAGTCCTTTGCCACCAGACATCAGATCCCTCTTCACCCTAGGGCTACTGGACTCTGTTTACTTAGCGGATGGCTCGGTGTTGAGATCCGGACCGATCACCCGAGAAACCCAGCCTCTAGCCACCACCATTGCCAGTAACCACCATGAATTTTTATGCTTGGATGTGATTGACTCCCCTCTGTTTCCTGTCATATTAGGCATGCCGTGGCTACAAGTCCACAATCCACAGATCGACTGGACCACGGGAGAGATCAGCTTCAATTCTCCTGCAAGCGTTACCTTTACCTACGTCTTTACTCTGCATTGGCTCTGATGTTGAGACCCGTCAATCTGTCCCAGAAACCTACCACGACTATCTGGATGTTTTCAGCAAGAAGGGAGCTAAGACCCTTCCACCACACAGGCCCTACGATTGCCCCATCGAGCTCCTCCCAGGAGCCGAAGTTCCCTTCGGTAGGATCTTCCCTTTAACAGGACTCGAACTTGAGACTCTAAAAACCTACATCGATGACAGCCTAAGAAAGGGGTTCATCCGTCCGTCTACATCACCAGCTGGAGCAGGGATCTTCTTTGTTGAAAAAAAAGACCACTCTCTTCGCCCCTGTGTGGATCTCAACAAAATAACTATTAAAAACCAGTACCCTCTTCCCTTGGTACCCAAACTGTTCCAACATCTTGGGGCCGCGGTCATCTTTACCAAATTGGACCTCCGTGGGGCCTACAACTTGATCCGTATACGTGAGGGGGATGAGTGGACGACTGCTTTCCGTACCCGTTTCGGGTACTTTGAATATTTAGTCATGCCCTTTGGACTCTGCAATGCCCCGGTGACGTTCCAACACTTCGTGAATTATATTTTTAGAGACTACCTTGACCTCTTTGTTATCGTTTACTTGGATGATATCTTAATTTTCTCCCCTTCCCTGGAAAAACACAGGGAACATGTTAGGAACGTGCTTGAACGACTCAGAACTCACAGACTTTATGCCAAACCGAGAAATGCGAGTTCGAGCGACCGAGCATACAATTGCTGGGACTCATAATCTCAGTAAAGGGCGTTGAGATGGACCCCCAGAAGGTCTCCGCAATCCTTGACTGACCGTAACCTGTAGACAAGAAGGGCGTCCAGCGCTTCGTTGTTTTTTTTCGAATTTCTATAGGAAGTTCATCAGGGCCTTCTCCAACATCATTGCTCCAATACCAGATTTAACTAAACAGACTGCTCAGTTCCGTTGGACACCAGAAGCCCAAACGGCCTTCAAAACCCTAAAAAGACTTGTTCACCTCCGCATCTATCCTCAGACATCCTGATGCGAGCTTGCCCTACATCCTAGAGGTAGATGCATCCGAAACGGCGGTTGGGGCAGTTCTCTCTCAAAGACAGGGCCCGAAGGCCCTCTTACATCCCGTCGCTTTATTTTCCCGTAAATTGTCAGAGGCAGAAAGGAACTATGATGTGGGGGACCGAGAACTGTTGGCAATAAAGGCTGCTCTGGAGGAATGGCGGTACCTCCTGGAGGGCGCAGCGCACCCAATCTTGATTTACACAGATCACAAGAACATAGAGTATTTAAAGGTGGCCAAGAGACTTAAACCACGCCAGGCCAGGTGGCACTTTTTTTCACGAGATTCTCTTCTCATATCACGTACAGGCCAGGGTCAAAGAACACCAAGCCTGATGCTCTTTCCCGCATGTATGGCAGTTCGGAGTCTCCCAACCCCCCGGATACCATCCTGTCATCAGGGAACTTCTTGTTACTGCAAAGGGACTTATTGCCTCAAATTAGGCAAGCCTCTGCTGGAATCTCTCCTTCATCGGGTCTGGAGCTACAGACTAGGGACGGTTTGCTTTGGTATCAAGACAAGATTTTTGTACCTGAAGGCCTACGGGTCAGTGTCCTGGGCTCTTGTCATGACCACGAGCTGGCTGGCCATTTCGGGGTACATAAAACTTCGGAACTTTTGCAACGCACCTTTTGGTGGCCCCAACATCTGAAGGACTGCAGGGATGTGGAGTCATGCACCACGTGCATTCGAAACAAAGGGAGCAAGCTCAGAGCCTGGGGACTTCTGAAACCGCTACCAGTACCGGAAAGACCATGGAGAATGATCTCCATGGGCTTCATCTTGAAACCCCCCCGTCGGAGGGCTTCACCACTATCTTTGTGGTAGTGGACAGGCTCTCAAAGATGGCACACTTCGTACCCTTGAAGGGCACACCCTCTGCCCCGGAAACGGCTAATGTTTTTATCAAGGAAGTTGTGAGGCTCCACGGCATCCCTGTGGACATCGTATCCGATCGAGGGGTGCAATTCACCTCCAGGTTTTGGAAAGCACTCTGCAGTAGTCTTAAGATTGGCCTGTCATTTTCATCAGCGTATTACCCACAGTCAAACGGGCAGACGGAGAGAACAAATCAGACTCTTGAACAGTATCTTCGCTGCTTCTCCTCCTTCTCTCAGGAAGATTGGGTGTCCCTGCTGCCCCTGGCGGAGTTCGCATACAATAATTCCATTCACTCTGCCACCAAACAATCACCCTTTTATGCGAACTATGGCTTTCATCCATTCTTCCTGTCCAATTCCGTCCTGGAGTGTATGGTACCCGCCATCCAGGAGACTTTGGACTTCTTTAACACGAATAACAAGATCCTGCAGAAGACAATGACTAAGACATAGGAGCGTAATAAGGAAATCTTCGACAAAAGAAGAAGAGGGAAACTCAACCTGGAGCCCGGAACCAAAGTTTATCTGTCCACTCTAAATTTAAGACTTGCATGCCCCACAAAGAAACTAGGCCCTAAGTTTGTGGGTCCTTTTCCTGTCAAGAGGAAGATAAATGATATAAATGATGTAGCCTACGAACTTGAGTTACCAGAAACCTTCCGCATTCATCCGGTCTTCCATGTTGCTCTGCTTAAGCCAGATGTTCCTGACCCCTTTCCTGAGCGAAATGCTGGTCCTCCTGAACCGGTCCTAGTTAACGGTGAGGAGGAATTTGAGGTCGAGTCCATCCTGGATTGCAGGAAAAGATGCAACCAAGTTCAGTTCCTCGTTAAATGGAAGGGGTATGGGCCCGAGGAGAACTCATGGAAGGGGTATGGGCCCGAGGAGAACTCATGGGAACCGGAGGACAACATACACGCTGAAAGGCTAATCCAGTCATTTAAAGACTCCCACCCGCTGGAGCTTTCTCGGTTGGGCATCCAGAGACTGCCCGTTGGAGGGGGGCAATGTCACGAACAACTTCGGCCACCAGATGGCGCTTGGGGTGCGTGCAATAGCGGCAATGGCGCTCGGGTACATGCGATCACGGCGCCGCGGCAAGCGTGGGCGCGCACACCGGCGGTAACGGGGCGCGTGCAAACGTCACTCTGGTGCCAAAATGGGACATTTAAGCGTTTGAGCCTTTGCCTCTTGCTGTCTGGTCTACAGCAAGTCCTGTGACCACCTGCACCTGTTACCTCTGCTTGAACCAGATCCTGACACCCGGCTTGTTCCTGTCTTATCCTGCCTTCCACCTGCCCTGACCTCGGCTAGTTCTGACCATCCTTCTGCCTCATCCCTGGTACTTCTGCTGCCTGCCCGTTGCTGACCCGGCTAGAACCACCACTCTATCTTCTCAGCCTTAACTGCTCCTGATCCGCTGAACCAGCTCATTACTGACTTGCTGGGACCTGTTGCTGCCTGAACTACAGGACATCTTTCCCACCGGCTGCTGCTTGTTTCCTCCTGTGCTGTTACCTCTGGCCTGCTCTTCTACCAGCCTGCACTCGCTATCCAGAGGCTCCCTCGGAATCCGCAGAAGCATCATCCAGCCCCTGCACCAGCGTCACACCAGGTGCTTGTGCGACTCTGTATCAGAGAAGTAACGGCTGCCACTTTCTGCACGTCGGGCTCAGCCTCCAGGTACGTGACACACTTGCTGCGGTGCGGGCCCTGGATGAGGCGTGGCAGCTCGGGCCCAAAGTTCAGCCCGGGGGGCAAAAGACTGATTTTTCCGCCGCTGCCAGATCCCCCCAGGCACCTGCTGACCCCCCTGGTGTGGGTCTGTGCTACCCGGCGCTCCCACAGAGCCTCACAGACGGGTCCCATGGAAACAGCTGAGTCCCGACCCCCTGGCTGGCAGACGTCATGGCGGCCATCATCGACAGCAAAAATAGAGGACGTGCAGATGGATGTGGGCCTTATCCACCAAGACATGGACAAGCTCAAGACCAGGGTAGCGGAGACTGAACAAAGAGTAAACAACACTGAAGACACGGTCGCAGAACATGGCGCAGCACTCTGCACACTTCACACCAAAGTAAAAGCCCTGGAGTATAGAGCTGAAAATGCCGAAAATATAAATCGGCGCAACAACCTTCGCATTGTCGGCCTACCTGAGGGATCGGGAATAATCCCACAGGCTTCGTGGAGGATATGTTGCGTACCTTTTTCCCTGAGGCTCGTATGTCACCCCATTATGTGGTGGAGAGGGCGCACTGCGTTCCATCCAAGCCGGGACCTCCTGGTGCCCCACCGAGAACCTTCATTCTCCGCCTGCTCAACTTCCGGGATAGAGACGAAATTCTCTGTGCCTCCAGGCTTGTGGGCGACCTACGTTACCAGAATACCAAATTTATGATTTTCCCTGATTATTCGGTGGAAACCCAGAAGCTCAGGAAATCATTTGACCATGGCACTGAGGGCACGAAACATCCACTACAGTTTCCTCTTCCCAGCCCGTCTAAGGGTCCAGGACGGTGAGACGACCCACTTTTTCAACAATCCCAGGGAGGTGTCCACCTGGCTGGACTCACTGCCGCAGGTCTGCTGATCGGGCGCTTAGTAAGTACCACATGACACCTTAATTACTCTGAGATTTGCCACGGACAGAGCAACCTTTGTTGCACCTGTTGTGCCCCGTTTTGTACCCATGGTGCGCACTGCTTCGATAGTGGTAGTTGGCCCACACGGATGTGGAGGCCCAAGTTAGCACCCCTGGCAGGGACATAGTCAGGAGACCACTGCGGCCTGCCGCCTCTTTTTGATTTACCCTTCATGTGGCGTTAGGGGCCATACTATGTATGCCCACCCGTTACAGGATTGATTTTTACTGCTGGGACGCATCCTGATGGATCTTCTCCTTTTGAACCCCTGTACCTTACAGCTTGTTGCATTGCCAGCAGATGCCTTACACTTAGAGAGCTGCTCGGACTGCTGCTCGGCCCCCCTGCAAGTACCCGGGGGGGGTGAGTTTGCATCTTGCACGGACCCCCTTTTAGAGCCGGCGAGCTGAAAATGTTTGGGATGAATACCCTCCTCAGTTTTAAGGGGGTGGGTGGAGTGGGGGGTGGGGATTGTTGCCTTACTGGGGCCATTTTTCTTACTCTTTTTCTGTTTTTTTTTTTTTTTTTTGTTGAGTTTTTATGTTCTACTGTTTTTGTTTGCATTGCAGATAATTTATATTTTAGCATTACTTGGTGTTCAGATGTGTGCGTCCTGGATCTGGGGGCCTTTCCCGGAAGCCGGGAGGGGTTGTCATCCTAAATTCCCTACTATCCTCATGGGTTATGTTCGCAGTTGATATCTTGTCTTGGAACAATAGGGGACTGAACTCACCAACTAAGCATTCCTTGGTGTTCCAATTTATTAGGACCTACAATCCCCATATTTGCATCCTGCAAAAAACACACCTTATGGGGAGTAGGATTTTATCTCTTAAAAAAACGTGGGTGGGTTACCATCATCATTCTACGTACTTTAATTTTGCTAGGGGAGTTAGTGTCCTGGTCCTCAAATCCCTCCCGTTTCGGCTTCTGGATCTTGCCTTCGACCTGGACGGTAGGTATGTTATAATCCATGCTGTGATTTACTCTTTGACTATTATGGGCCTGTATCTGCCCCCGCCGGCCTCATTGCTGCTATTGAATCAGGTGACTAGTAAGATGGTGGAGTTCGCCTCTGACATTACTGTGATTTTGGGTGACTTTAACCTGGTTCCTGACTCGGGCATGGATCGACTGACGTCTGTGGGATATCCCAACTCTGGGTTAGCTGACTGGGCTGATACTTATGGATTGACAGATGTGTGGAGGTGGAAACACCCTCAGGCTCGGGCCTACACATGCCACTCAGCCTCCCACAGGACGTTTTCCTGCATTCATCTGGTCATTGCGGGAAGCCCGGTCCTGCCGAGAGTCATGGACATACGTATACTGCCCCGGGGGATTTATGACCATGCTCCACTGCTCCTGACCCTTAATCTTTCGATGGGCCCTGATGTTCAACTGTGGAGACTGTCTAGGTTCTGGGTTACAGATACTGTGGTGGACATTCAGTTTCAGGATGAGCTGGTGGGTTACTGGGCAGATAATGCTGGCACGGCGGATGCTGCAATTGTGTGGGATGCCTTTAAGGCCTCCACGAGAGGACACTACCAGACCATCATTGCCAAAGTTCGTAGGGAGCGCAGGGCAGGGCTGGTGAGGGCGGAGAGAAAGGCTGCCAGGGCGGAGTAACTTTTTATTAGGTCCCAGGATCCCCAACATTATGCCCAATTGCAGCTCTTGACTGGGGAGGTTCTTAGTCTCCGTACCGCCCTTACGCAGAAGAAATTACTTGCTCAGTCCCAGCGGATTTTTGAGCAGGGGGAGAGGGCTGGGAGATTGCTGGCCTGGCTTTCTAGGGAACGGGCGGGGGGATGTGTGTCCCAAGTATTATGGGCCCCACGGGGGAACTGATCTGCTTCCAGGAGGGAATCAATAAGCGTTTTGCTGACTTCTATAGACTCCTTTACAGTTCGTGGGCGGACTATGAGGCTCCGGACCTCCGGGCCTACCTAGAGGACATTGATATACCGGTACTCACACCAACATACTGCACACAGCTTGATGCTCCCATCACTGTGACGGAAATCCAGCGGGGCCTTAAATCCATACAAACGGGTAAAACGTCGGGGCCTGATGGAATTCCTGTGGAGTTCTACAAGCATTATGCTGAGGACCTAGGCGTTTGATTCTACTCCCTTTTCACTGAGTCGTTGCGGCTGGAGAGGCTCCCTGACACAATGAGGGATGCAGTTATAGTGGTACAGTTATAGTGGTAATTCCCAAGCCGGGGAAGGATCCCACCCTATGCTCCTCATACCTCCCCATTTCTCTGCTAAATGTGGATGCAAAAATCCTGGTCAAAATCCTTGTTAACAGGCTGAACTCGGTCATAACTGCTCTTGTACACCCGGACCAGACAGGCTTTATGCCGGGTAGGGGAACAGATAATATCCTGCGCCTTCTCACTCACGTTGATAGGGCCGAGGAGGGCTCGGCGGGTGTGGTGGCCTCACTCGACGCGGAGAAAGCTTTTTACTCTGTCGAATGGGGCTACCTGTAGGGAGTGCTCTCCAGTTTCGGGTTTGGACCGGCCTTCACAAAATGGGTACGCATGTTATACACCTGCCCCTTGGCTAGAATTAGAACTAATGGCTGTCTTTCTGAGGTGTTCCAGCTGGGTCATGGCACAAGGCAGGGGTGTCCCCTCTAGCCGGGTTTGTTTGCCCTGGCCATAGAACCCCTTGCCATATTGTTGAGAGCGGAGACAAGGGTTCGGGGACTACAGATAGGCCCGATTGAGGAGAAGCTATCTTTGTATGCGGATGATACCCTGCTTTACTTGGCGGATGCCTCTTCCTCCTTACAAGTGGCCCTAGACCTCTTCAATCAGTTTGGCCGGTATTCGGGCATCCGCATTAACTGGGATAAATCAGTTCTGTTCCCGCTGCACCCCTTGGTCTTGCGGGCCCGACACACACACCGCTTCAGTGGGTGGAGGAGTTCACCTACATGGGCATTAATATTTTTGGTAGGACGGACGACTATGTGGGTGGGAACATTTAACCACTTATGACCCAACTGACAGACAAAATTTGCCCTGTGGCGCTCTCTCCCTCTGACGCCGGTGGGAAGAGTTAATCTTCTGAAAATGATTTTCCTCCCAAAGTTTTTATATTTCTTTCGTAATACCCCTTTGCATATTCCTAGGGCATTCTTTAGGCAATTGGAGGGCCTGCTGATATCCTTTGTGTGGGCTGGGAGACCCCCTCGGGTGGCGAGACAGATTCTATACCTCCCCCTGTCTGGTGGGGGACTGGCGCTCTTGAAGTTTTTACTCGACTATTGGGCGGCAGTGCTGGTTATGGTCCGTTTGTGGTTCCCCCAGCCCAGCCAGAGCCCAGCGGTCACCCTGGAGGTGGCTACACTGGGCTCCTATGCAGGCCTGAGTAACCTGCCATTCCAAAGCCTTAGGGCGGGCCCTTCTATGATGACCCTCAGGCGGACCACAGTTAAGGTCTGGCAGGAGGCTCAAACCATCTATAGGAGGGCTGCCCACATGTCACCGCACATGCACCTGTGGGGTAAACCTATGTTGCCGCACCTGAATAGCATTCCGGACCCCTCCCTATGGGCAATGAAGGGTATGATCACTTTGCCCCATATAGTCCTCGAGGGTAGACTTATGCCCTTCCAGGCATTGAGATGAGCGTACGCCCTGCCTGTTTATTTTCAGTTCCGATACTGGCAGCTTAAACATGCTATTGAGGCCCAATTTCCTGAACCCCTAACTCTGGAGTCTGATTCCATAGAGCGACTCCTGGCCTCTAGTGTAATGGAACGCCCTCTCTCGTCCCTGTATCTCACTGTTGTGTAGGACACCAAACTTACCAAATCCTGGGATAAGCAGAAGGCCAATATACCGTCCTTGGATGAGGAGGGGTGAGAGGACTGCGTCTCCTCGTATATTCCCTCCATGATTTCTGCAACGGAAAGGTTTATACAGTTCAAATTTCTCCACAGGGCCTACTATACCCTGCAGAGGCTGGCCTGTATCTACCCATTATGGGATTCTAACTGCCAAAGGTGTAAACAGGACATAGGTACGTTCTGGCACATGGTCTGGTTGTGTTCAAAACTCCGGCCATACTGGACGGCGGTCGTCTCCAAGCTGTCTGATGTGAATGGGACGGACGTCCCATTTGATCCGACATTTTTGTTACTGAAATATTTGGAGGATGTGGAGGGGGACAGGTACTGTAAACCATGCCTGACCTTCTCCCTATTTTATGCTAGACGAGAAATTCTGTTGAAATGTAAATCTGAGGACCCCCCCCCCCACATGTGTCTCCTGGCAGCGCTCAGTGAATTTGGTCCTGCCCCTGTACGGGTTGACTTATTAGAATAGATAATGTCCGGGGAAATTCGACAAAGTCTGGTCTTCCTGGATGAAGAACCCCTCTTTTCCTTGGCCCCCCCTCCACACTGATTAAGCAGGACATTTGGCCCTCCCCTGACGGTTTCTGTTTTTGTCCCCCACCATGATACTGTTGTTGGTTGTTTGAAGGAGCCAGGGCGTACCTGATAAGATATATTTGTTATGTATGTTTGACATTTACCCATTCCTCACTGCTATTGATTGCTTGGGTTCTGCCCCTATATGTGATGCACACTCCTGACACTCTGATTTCTACTTTGCTGTAATTTTTGTGACATATCTGTACTGTAATTCTGATTTGTCTAATAAAACTTTTCTCTGTTGAAAAACACACCATATTGATCAGCAGGGCTGGCTTGCAGTGCACAGGTTAAAGGGATTGTAAAGGTTTGTTTTATTTTATAAGTAGGTTACTTTAAGCTAGTGCATTGTTGGTTAACTTACCTTTTCCTTCAATTTCCCTTCTAAATGTTTTTTTTCTTTGTTTTCTTTGTCTGAATTTCTCACTTTCTGTTCCTCCTCAGTAAGGTGTTCAGTAAGCTGTTCTGAATTACTTCCTACCGCTCGGATGATGGTGGAAAGCTTACTGAGGAGAAACAGGAAGTGAGAAATTCAAACAAAGAAAAAAACATTTAGAAGGGAAATCGAAAGAAAAGGTAAGTGAACTAACAATGCACTAGCTTAAAGGAACCAATTTAGAAAATAAAAGACGAACCTTTACAACCCCTTCAATATAGAGTTCTCTGATAGGGGCTAGGGTGGAGCCCTGCTTTGAGGAGAGATTATTAAGCAGCCAGGTGAGAGTGGCTGGCCTCTAAAGGTGAACACATGGAGGAGAGGTAAGCTGACAGACACTGCATATCCATGACACTGGGTAGCTGCTGTATTGCTGGTAGCCCCTGTTTTAGGAGCCGCTGTTTAACTAGCAGCCCGTTTTAGCAGCTGCTTTTTCATTGTTCTTTCCCCACTACACATTTCCCTGTGTGTAGTTCGACATGAAGCTAAACCCTCCTTTTCTGCAATAAGCCAGACTGAGTGTCATTTTAAAACTTTACAGTACTAATAAAACAGGGTGGGTGAAACGATTTAGAAAAAACAAATACCAAATACATATAATCAGTATATGAAGTACACAGAAATACAATTAAAGCGGAGGTTTACCCAAAAATCAACTTTCTGTCACTAGATCCAGCATACTGCTGACATCTGCAGTATGCTGGATTTTTTTTTGTACTTATCGTTTTAGCGCTCTTTATTCTCCGGCTCCAAGCGGGGAATCCTGCGGGGAGTAGGATTTTCTAAATCAAGCGCAGTTGATTGACGGGCTTGGATAGCGTGTCAGGCCTTTCAAAAATAGCCGAGGTGACACTCGGCTGTTTACGGCACTATACGGCGCCTGCGCCTGCCGTGTAGAGCTGACTGTGCAGGCGTCGTAAACATCCGAGTGTCACTTTGGGTATTTTCGGAAGGCGTGACGCGCTATCCAAGCCCGTCAATCAACTGCGCTTGATTTAGGAACGCCTATACCCGGAAGGATACGCCGCTCGGTTCCGGAGACTAAAGAGCGCTAAAATGATAAGTACAAAAAAAAAAAATACAGAATACTGCAGATGTCAGCAGGATGCTGGATCTAATGGCAGAAAGTTGATTTTTGGGTGAACCTCCGCATTAATAAGCTAGCTGTCGATGGCAATAACTAATTCTCACCAGCGATGCTGTGTTTAGGGGATGCAAGCAGAAGCAAGTTTTATTACATGTGCTCTGATAGCTGGTTCCTTCTTTCAGTCTCAGTCTAAGATGAAATCTAAGTTCCCAGGATGCACCTGTTTCTCTTTCTTAGACTGAAGAATGATGGGAACTTTTGTTAAAGCTGAACAGTTTCTAGTTTCTGCAAAAACAGGTAATTTACCACTGGCTCCATCTTGGGGTGAAATTTGTTATTGCAGGCAAAACAACTTTATATCCTGCTGGAAGCAGAACAATAAGCCAATACTCAGCTGCTCCCTCCTCCAAGCTAATCGATTGGCTGCTGACAGAGACTAGGTTGTCCCTTGTGACCCGATACTCAGTTTGCTACTCAATAGGGGGCTCAGGGAAGTGGCGCTGAGAGAGTGGGAACTCACAGCGTTGAGAATTAATACATATTAATAATATTCATATAATATTAATATATAATAATATAACATTAATACATGTGTTTGTACACACATGCAGAGCAAGTAACATGCAGGGGAATGTTTCCTTGCTTAAACAGTATTCTTAGAACTACTTTATGATATATTTCATTAGAGTTGGTTAATTTCATTAGTACTGATTGACTGAAACAGCATTGCCTGGCTTGTTATTCTTAAGAGTTTAAGAACATATGAGAAAGTTCATTAACCATATCACAGAGACTTCTGGTCAGCAGCTTTAAACTATGGACACAGGTAACATCCTGTCTTTATCATGTAAGGACAGCTTTAAAAAAGGTCAATAAATGGTCCTCTTTTCATGACAGTTTAAGAATGATAACTTAAATTGACTTGAAATGTTTATTTAGGCATTGTTTGTTTTACTAAAGTTCACCCTAGTCTAAACAGTGACATGATGTATCCAGACATTGAAGACCCTTTTCTACTGTCAGATCAAGGACCTATACTGAAGTTTAGACTGACAAGTTAATGCTGGAAAAGCATTTTGTTATTATTGTCTATTAATAAACCAGGAAGGCCATTGAACTAGGGAGCAGCTGACAGTTATCCCTTTTAAAAATGGCTTCTGCACTAATCAGTTCTAATACAAGAAAGGAAATAATTGGACATTTATCAAACATCTGAATGCTACCTATCTATTTACATGTTGTATCTATTTATTATTCATAAAGTTAGAAAAATTGTGCTATTATGTATTACAATACAATATTCTTTTTAAGGATTGTCATGTTTTGTACATGATTAATACTTGTGTGCAGTCAAACTAAAACTTGCACGCTATTTTAACTTGAGACAAGTTAAAGTACTGTAGAACTGTAAGCAAGACTTTATTGTTTTCCTTTTAGATAGAGTAATGGAGGGGTATAACCCCTGTCAGATTTTTTTTTTTTTTTGCCATCTGTGTTTAATTGCAGAGATTTACCTTCACTTCGGGTCCCATAGCCAAAACAGGAAGTGAGAACAAATACCTACAAATAAGACACCAGAACTAGTGTCCCCATTGAAAGATTTTCCCTCTATTACTTTTCTAAGGACAACGCCAAATTTGGATTTTCTTATACTTTTACTCTTAATGATAATGGTAAACAGGGCAAATAGAGACAGCGAATCTCCCTAATGGGGGCAGAGACAACAACAATTAACCTAGCAGATGTTCTAATCCATCTTAAATCTATCCAAAACTTAAACAAAATGTTTGCCTTTAGTTAAACTTTAAATTTGCAATATACCCTGGTTAAAAAATATTCAATTCAAGTATGTGTAGCACTACCTCCAAAGGAGCTGCTGGTTTCGTTTTGGGCTTGCCGTTACCTTACTGTTTCTTGCACTCGTCTCCTTGAAGAGGTGGTTAAAGAAAGAAATGTCTGCGTCAAACACCCAGTCTCTTTTTCTCACTCTTGCAGAGAGGGTTTTTAATAAAGTAAACTTCAGAAAAGAGGGATGGAGGGTTAGGGGAGATTCAGGTATCTTACATGCGAATCACAAATATTCTCCTAGGTCCAGAGGAACAGCTGTCTCCACGCTGCACTCAGCGAAAATGAATAGGTCCACTCTCACTGACATAGCAGCCGGTGCGAAGCTCGATCAAAAGATAGGGCCAGATTCAGGAACAGTTACGCTGGCGGATCGAGTGATCCGCCAGCCTAACTGTGACTTTGAGCCGGCGTTTCTGTTTTCTGTAACCAAGAAAACAAGAAACGCCGGGTTGAAGTTCCGATGCGAGCAGCGTAACTGAGTTTCACATCTATGCATGTTGCTTTTGAGTGTTTCTCCAGTGATTTTTGCTGTGCTTTCTGCATTTTTGTAACCACATTTTTACTGCGATTTTACCATGATCTGCTTTTTTTTTTTTTTTTTACAATTACTGTATATAGCGGGTTGCTAAGGAGCAGGTTTATAAGGTATGGATGTAAAAAATAAAATAAAATTGCCAGGCTCAAAAAACCCACAAAAAAAATGCTGTGGGGTCCCCCTGTCCATACCAGCCCTTCTCCAGTATGGACACCCCATGTCAATTCTTTGAAAAAAAATGGCGCGGGGTCCCCCCAAAATCCAAACCACATCCTTATCTTAGCATGCAGCCCGGCAGGTCAGGAAAAGGGAAGGGATAATCGAGCGCCCCCCTCCTGAACCATAGCAGACCGCATGCCCTCAACATGTTCTATGCCCCTAACCCAAAGCAGCTTGCCCCATGTTGATAGGGACATGGGCCTCTTCACCAACAACCCTGGCTGAGGGTTGTTGGGGTCTGCAGGCGGGGAGCTTATCAGAATCTGGAAGCCCCCTTTAACAAGGGGGCCCCCAGATCCCGGCCCCCCCTATGTGAATGGGTATCGGGTACATCGTACATCTATCCATTCACCAAAAAAGCAGTGAAATGTAAAAGAAACAAGAGCTGTTTTTGACAAGTCCTTTATTAAAAAAAAAAAGCTGTCTTCTCCTCAAGCCATATTCTCCCACCATCGTCTTCTTACCGAGCTCTCTTCTCCCCGCCGCTGTCTTCTTCCTTGTTAAAAACAAAAAAGGCCACTCTTGTCCTGATGCTGTCTTCCCCCGTTGTAACTTCCCCCCCTGTCTGATCTCTCTTATGTAGCCATGGGGCATTGCCATCCAATGACGTCACCCGGAGAGCCTGCCCCTTGTGACATAATCAGATGGGCACTCCCCATGGCTACAATTTGGCATGGGGTTGTCCCCTCAAAATCCATACCACGCAGTTTTTACGTGTTTTTTTTTCTTATCCGTGAAGCCCGCTGACAGCTGACGACTCAACTGTTGCTAAGGATGCAGCACCAGCTTCCCCACCCACTCCTTAGAAATCAGCTATATACAGTGAATGTAAAAAAAAGACACAAATCGCAAAACACAAATTGCGGCTAAATTGCAGTAAAAACTCAATACTTGCATTTTGGATGCGGGACCATTGAAGTCTATTACATGCAAAATGCTGCAAAAAAATGCATTAGTGTAAATTGAGCCTGAGGCTGCAAAATTCCAGCAGGCTGAACACTAACTTAAAGCGGATGGTTCACTAGAAAAAAAATATTAAAAGCCAGCAGCAACAAATACTGCAGCTGCTGACTTTTAATATTAGGACACTTACCTGTCCTGGAGTCCAGCGGCGTCCGCAGCAGAGGATGAGCGATCGCTCGTCACCCTGCTGCTCCCCCCTCCATCCATGGTGAGGGAACCAGGAAGTGAAGCGCTGCGGCTTCACTGCCCGGTTCCCTACGGCGCATGCGCGAGTCGCGCTGCGCCCGGCGATTGGCTCCCGCTGTGTGATGGGAGCTGAGAGTTCCCAGCACACAACGGGGGGCGACGGGATGTCGCCAAAAAACCCGTCTTTTGCCCGAGACTGCGGACCGGAAGTGGTTGCAGATACCTGTCTTTAGACAGATATCTGCACCCCCTCCCCCCTGAAAGGTGTCAATTGTGACACCGGAGGGGGGGAGGGTTCCGATCAGCGGATCTTCACTTTAGGGTGGAGATCCGCTTTAAAGCAAACCTTTAATTAACTACTTCCAGTCCAGGGCTTTTCTGGCACTTTTTGTTCACATGTAACAATCAGTATTTTTTTATAGAAAATTATGTAGAACCCCCAAACATTATGGGCCAGATTCAGGAACAGTTACGCTGGCGGATCGAGTGATCCGCCAGCCTAACTGTGACTTTGAGCCGGCGTTTCTGTTTTCTGTAACCAGAAAACAAGAAACGCCGGGTTGAAGTTCCGATGCGAGCAGCGTAACTGAGTTTCGCCATCGCATCGTTACTTCAACTTAAAAATGGCGCCGGGGGCGTTCCCGCCGATTTACGCTCAAAAAATATGTTAATGAGCGGAAATCGGCAATTCACGATCGAAATCCGGCGCGACGCAATGACGATACGACGTTTCCGGACGGGATACGCGGCGCATAGATATACCTACATGGGGTTGGAGTATCCTATGTTAGGTATAGGCATCGTCATCGCGTCGGAAAAAAAAAAAAAAACGTTGCTTGCGTAAAACGGTCATGAATGGGAATGTGACGTCATTGAGCCAGATTCAGGTAGTCCAGAGCATCTTTGCTCTGGAGTAACGCTTCTCATTTGCGTTGCGCTGCCGAAATTTTAGGAGCAAGTGCTGTCATTCACGAAGCACTTGCTCCTAAAGTTGCGGCAGCGCATCACAAATGAGCCGGCGGAATTCAAATTTAGCGGGTACGGGGCGTGTAGTATGCTAACTACGCGCGATCCCGCCGCCAACGTACTGCGCATGCGTCGAGTGTCAAAACATCCCCGTGCGCATGCTCCAAAATCTGTGAATGAACGTCAATGACGTCACATTCCCATTCATGACCGTTTTACGCAAGCGACGTTTTTTTTTTTTTTTCCGACGCGATGACGACGCCTATACCTAACATAGGATACTCCAACCCCATGTAGGTATATCTATGCGCCGCGTATCCCGTCCGGAAAACGTCGTATCGTCATTGCGTCGCGCCGGATTTCGATCGTGAATTGCCGATTTCCGCTCATTAACATATTTTTTGAGCGTAAATCGGCGGGAACGCCCCCGGCGCCATTTTTAAGTTGAAGTAACGATGCGATGGCGAAACTCAGTTACGCTGCTCGCATCGGAACTTCAACCCGGCGTTTCTTGTTTTCTGGTTACAGAAAACAGAAACGCCGGCTCAAAGTCACAGTTAGGCTGGCGGATCACTCGATCCGCCAGCGTAACTGTTCCTGAATCTGGCCCATAGTCTCTGCCACAGACTTGGTGAAAGTAGAATTGGTTCAACAGTTTCTGCCACAGACTTGGTGAAAGTAGAATTGTTTCAACAGTCTCTGCCACAGACTTAGGTAACCACGCACTGGGTTAACTTCTGAAGAAAAGAGCATAGCTCACAGTGCCAGGATCTCTCAGCCGTTCCAGCAGCACTGTGAGGTAGATTTTGATCCGTATGCATCCTCCAATTGAGTCCTTAATCGCTCGGTCCCTTCCAGCAGGCAAGGCGACACAGCATCATCCCTTGATCAGTAGGCCCCAGCAGCTTCTGGGCCTACATCTCAGTAACGGAGCCTCAGGCCAATATGGCCCTGAGACGGGAACCGCCAATACATCCCTGAGGCCAGGAGGGCCCTCAGGTCCGTATCAGGCAAAACTGACCCCACAAAATAGTGTCTGCCCCTTTAGTACCCTCTCCCAGAATGCACAGCGGGTTGACTATGCCCCCCAGAGCCACTTCTGAAAAAGGAATACCCAATACATTCAACCTGTTGCATTTCCAACCTTGACCAGTGGTGGCAGTGACACCTACTGTCAAGTGGAAAATTGTGCAACCCAGCTGAACTGAAACAGAACCACAATTTGAATACAATCTTTCTATTCCAAACTATTACTCAGACAAATATAATTTTAATATATAGCACCCACTCATTAGGAGCAGGGCACTACATATGAATTAACTCAAAAAGAACCCTTTATTGCTCTGCCTCTTCCATATTTCTTCTTTTAACTGCTGTAAAACAAATTCCTAGTAGAGGATGGCTACATTTGTTCTCCGCTGTTGCACTCTTAGCCTCGTACACACGATCAGATTTTCCAAAACAAATGTGTGATGGCAGTGTTTTGTCGGAAAATCAGACCGTTTGAATGCTCCATCGGATAATTGTTGTCGGAATTTCGTTGGAAGTCCGTTGGAATAAAATCCAAAGTACAAACACGCATGCTCCAAGCCAAATGCATTAGCAGAAGTTGCCCAAAGGGTGGTGCTAAAGAGCTGATAGTTTCTGGTATGTTGGCTGAAAAAGTTCTGCTGTCTGTATGCATACCAAGTTCATGGCCAACTCCCTTCGCACAAAATTCCACGCATTTGTCCGATGGAAATCCGATTGCGTGTACGAGGCTTATGTACTGTAGGAGCATAGACACCCTCCCAGGAATGACCAGGTACTATGGTAATTTCAGTGGGCCTAGAGCAGTACCCTGCTCATTCTAAACAGAAGTAAAGGGGGAAAGGAATGGTTCAGTAGCTCACAAAGAAATTTATATGGAGGCAAAAAAAACACAGAAAGAAAAGGTTTTCATGAAAAATAGAATACAGGGCCAATAAGTAGAGGTTGTTTATAGAATCATTTTGGAGAATAAGGATACCGTTACTGTCACTTACGATACTTATTTATGATAATGTCACTTTAACCACTTGCCGACCAGCCGCCGTGAAGGTGCCATTCAGAGAAAGCTTTGTCTTTTCTGAATTAATTTAAACTGTTCTCTGATTGGACGAGGTGCATATTGTGTTGTCACTGCCCCACCTCTCCACCTTATCCAATCAGAAAATGCTTTGCGAGCCGCAGTGTGAACCCAGTCTCAGTGATTTCCAGCTTCCCTGAGCATAGACCAGGTATGGTATATACTGTGCATGTTTACATTTGTCCAATACTGAGTGAAAATATACAAAAATGTTAGAGCCGGTTCTCACAGGGGCAACACGACTTCCAGCATGACTTTGGGAGGCAACTTGGACACGACTTGAGTATGAATCATCGGGCAACTTACAAGGCAACTTCAAGTTGCCTGCAGGACAGGAGGCTTTCCAGTGGCCAATCAAACAACAATCAGCTCTGTGGGAGGGGGGAGGGAGGGGTTTGCCTGAGAAATGTATGTTCTCTTCCTGTAATGTTGCTTCAGTTAAGACAGTGATCAGACTTTTGAGGCAACTTCCATTGAAAGCAATGGGTACAAGTTACCTACAAGTTGCCTACAAGTCAGATTGAAGTAGTACAGGAACCTTTTCTGAAGTCGGAGCGACTTCAGTAGTGTGTATTTAGACGGCTCCATTCACTTTCATTGATTTTCTCAACCACACGACTTGGGAAGACTTGGGGCAACTTCAAGTCGGATCCCAGGTCGCCCCAGTGTGAACCGGCTCTTACAAGTATTCGACTTTACAGCAATAAATAGAAAAAAAATATTTGAAGAGTTAAATACAATGTTGAAATATACTGTATGCTGTATATTTACCTATGAAAACATTTTGTAAAGCACTTTTGACGTGGAGAATGTTTTCCTGCTTTATAACTACAGATGATTAGTAGGGTAATACCACCTCTTTAGAATCTAAAGTTCTAAAAATTCTAAAACATTTTTCCACTGTCTTTTTTTATTTATGACTGCCTTCATAAATAGTGGTAGTGACCTTAAATGCGTACATTTTCACTGGAGTACAAAGTAGAGATTTCAGGGAAAACAACCCAGAAAATGTAAAGCAGAAAGCATTTATGGATTATACATATTTTTTTTTTTGCTTTTTTAGTGAAGTCATTTCTGTGGTGCATCGCATGCTGACCAGAAGCACTAATCCCATGCTGTTAATGCCCAGTTGGTCAAAAGTCTGCGCTATAGTTCTGCATTCTGGGTCAGCTCCATTCACATCTATGCATGTTGCTTTTGAGTGTTTCTCCAGTGATTTTTGCTGTGCTTTCTGCATTTTTGTAACCACATTTTTACTGCGATTTTACCATGATCTGCGTTTTTTTTTTTTTTACAATTACTGTATATAGCGGGTTGCTAAGGAGCAGGTTTATAAGGTATGGATGTAAAAAATAAAATAAAATTGCCAGGCTCAAAAAACCCACAAAAAAAATGCTGTGGGGTCCCCCTGTCCATACCAGCCCTTCTCCAGTATGGACACCCCATGTCAATTCTTTGAAAAAAAATGGCGCGGGGTCCCCCCAAAATCCAAACCACATCCTTATCTTAGCATGCAGCCCGGCAGGTCAGGAAAAGGGAAGGGATAATCGAGCGCCCCCCTCCTGAACCATAGCAGACCGCATGCCCTCAACATGTTCTATGCCCCTAACCCAAAGCAGCTTGCCCCATGTTGATAGGGACATGGGCCTCTTCACCAACAACCCTGGCTGAGGGTTGTTGGGGTCTGCAGGCGGGGAGCTTATCAGAATCTGGAAGCCCCCTTTAACAAGGGGGCCCCCAGATCCCGGCCCCCCCTATGTGAATGGGTATCGGGTACATCGTACATCTATCCATTCACCAAAAAAGCAGTGAAATGTAAAAGAAACAAGAGCTGTTTTTGACAAGTCCTTTATTAAAAAAAAAAAGCTGTCTTCTCCTCAAGCCATATTCTCCCACCGTCGTCTTCTTACCGAGCTTTCTTCTCCCCGCCGCTGTCTTCTTCCTTGTTAAAAACAAAAAAGGCCACTCTTGTCCTGATGCTGTCTTCCCCCGTTGTAACTTCCCCCCCTGTCTGATCTCTCTTATGTAGCCATGGGGCATTGCCATCCAATGACGTCACCCGGAGAGCCTGCCCCTTGTGACATAATCAGATGGGCACTCCCCATGGCTACAATTTGGCATGGGGTTGTCCCCTCAAAATCCATACCACGCAGTTTTTACGTGTTTTTTTTTTCTTATCCGTGAAGCCCGCTGACAGCAGACGACTCAACTGTTGCTAAGGATGCAGCACCAGCTTCCCCACCCACTCCTTAGAAATCAGCTATATACAGTGAATGTAAAAAAAAGACACAAATCGCAAAACACAAATTGCGGCTAAATTGCAGTAAAAACTCAATACTTGCATTTTGGATGCGGGACCATTGAAGTCTATTACATGCAAAATGCTGCAAAAAAATGCATTAGTGTAAATTGAGCCTGAGGCTGCAAAATTCCAGCAGGCTGAACACTAACTTAAAGCGGATGGTTCACTAGAAAAAAAATATTAAAAGCCAGCAGCAACAAATACTGCAGCTGCTGACTTTTAATATTAGGACACTTACCTGTCCTGGAGTCCAGCGGCGTCCGCAGCAGAGGATGAGCGATCGCTCGTCACCCTGCTGCTCCCCCCTCCATCCATGGTGAGGGAACCAGGAAGTGAAGCGCTGCGGCTTCACTGCCCGGTTCCCTACGGCGCATGCGCGAGTCGCGCTGCGCCCGGCGATTGGCTCCCGCTGTGTGATGGGAGCTGAGAGTTCCCAGCACACAACGGGGGGCGACGGGATGTCGCCAAAAAACCCGTCTTTTGCCCGAGACTGCGGGCCGGAAGTGGTTGCAGATACCTGTCTTTAGACAGATATCTGCACCCCCTCCCCCCTGAAAGGTGTCAATTGTGACACCGGAGGGGGGGAGGGTTCCGATCAGCGGATCTTCACTTTAGGGTGGAGATCCGCTTTAAAGCAAACCTTTAATTAACTACTTCCAGTCCAGGGCTTTTCTGGCACTTTTTGTTCACATGTAACAATCAGTATTTTTTTATAGAAAATTATGTAGAACCCCCAAACATTATGGGCCAGATTCAGGAACAGTTACGCTGGCGGATCGAGTGATCCGCCAGCCTAACTGTGACTTTGAGCCGGCGTTTCTGTTTTCTGTAACCAGAAAACAAGAAACGCCGGGTTGAAGTTCCGATGCGAGCAGCGTAACTGAGTTTCGCCATCGCATCGTTACTTCAACTTAAAAATGGCGCCGGGGGCGTTCCCGCCGATTTACGCTCAAAAAATATGTTAATGAGCGGAAATCGGCAATTCACGATCGAAATCCGGCGCGACGCAATGACGATACGACGTTTCCGGACGGGATACGCGGCGCATAGATATACCTACATGGGGTTGGAGTATCCTATGTTAGGTATAGGCGTCGTCATCGCGTCGAAAAAAAAAAAAAAAAAACGTCGCTTGCGTAAAACGGTCATGAATGGGAATGTGACGTCATTGACGTTCATTCACAGATTTTGGAGCATGCGCACGGGGATGTTTTGACACTCGACGCATGCGCAGTACGTTGGCGGCGGGATCGCGCGTAGTTAGCATACTACACGCCCCGTACCCGCTAAATTTGAATTCCGCCGGCTCATTTGTGATGCGCTGCCGCAACTTTAGGAGCAAGTGCTTCGTGAATGACAGCACTTGCTCCTAAAATTTCGGCAGCGCAACGCAAATGAGAAGCGTTACTCCAGAGCAAAGATGCTCTGGACTACCTGAATCTGGCCCTATATATATATATTTTAAAAGCAGACGCCCTGGAGAATAAATTGGTGGGTTTTGCCATTTTTTATGTCGCACGGTATTTGCGCAGCGGTTTTCAAATACACTTTTTGGAATTTTAATGCTAAAAAACACAATACATACCCATTTTTTTTTTTAAACATAAAAGAAGTTACACTGAGTAAATAGACACCAAGCACATCACACTTTAAAATTGAGCACACCCATGCAACAGCGGCAAACGGCATCAACTTTAATATCAATAGGCAACAGGTTACCACTTTAGATTTATGAAGGAGGTCTGGTACTAGAATTTATGACCATGAGCTGATGTTCATAGTGATACCTCACCTGTGTGGGAAAATCGTTGCTTGCATCCGTGACCAAAGTGCGCTTTCGCCTTTGCCCACAAGCACGGGAGGACGGGAGCACTTTAAAAAAAAAATGTTTTCTTTTTTTCACTCTTTGTTTTATTTGTATCTTTTAGCACTTCTATTGCTGTCACAAGGAATTATAACATCCTTGTGTCAGCAATAGGCATATGACAGGTGATCTTTATAGAGAGATCTGGGGTCTATGAGACATCAAATACCTTCTCACTTAATAATGAAGAAAAGGGGTGTGATTCCGTGCCAAAAATAAAAGGGTTACCAGTAAAATGAATATAACTGAACTATATAAAGCTACTCCTCTGAAACAGTGAAAAACTGGAAATGATGATAGGAATGTACAGTAGGTGGAGGGCGCTAAGAGTTCCTCAAAGGAACCCTCCGGCATCAGCGTGAGCTGGAGGGGAAGACACTGTTAGTGGATGCCTAGCGAGTGAGACCCCTGCCTAGGAATCTGATACGACCTTTTAAAGTAAGAGGCCATTTGGCTTATCTTTTTTATGCTGATTTTTAAATAAACATATCACGCTATGGATATTTTTTTGTGTTTTTAGGGTCCTTTCACACGTGCGGACCGTTTTTTAGGTCCGTTTTTATCCCTTCATTTGATCCGTTTTCCGTCCGTTTACATCCGTTTTTGGTCAGTTTTTGGTCCGTTTTTCGTCCGTTTTTTCATCCGTTTTTACATCCGTTTTTTTATCCGTTTTTTTTTTTGTTTTAGAACTTTATTTAATCAGCTTTGAAGAATTTTCCCATGATTCTTTGTTTCCCCAGCGTGCATTGTGCTTTCGATATTGCTTTGTGTTAGCAGGCTTTGTGCTTCCTGATACATTGCTGTACTGTACTGCTTATAACAATGGATTTGGGGAGATATTATGAGCATGTGACATCATTTGTCATGCTGTACTATTTGAGGAGACAAAAAAGCAGGACCAGGAAGATGTCTGCGAGGAGACGCAGGTACTGGACACATCCCATGCTGCTCAAGAGGCCAACTGAGGGTTTTTTTGCTCTGCACTACGCAGATTTGCGACGGTTCCCTCAAACATTTTTTAATTTTACTAGAATGACGGTTCCAACATTTCAATTTTTGCTGGAAAAGTTGCATCCCCGTTTAGACAGGACGAACACAGACATGAGACGTTCTGTGCCTCCAGAGGAGCGACTTCTCCTTACCCTCAGGTAAGCCAGCCAGCCTTTGTGCTTGATTATGTCCATTACGTTGGATTCCTTTCATAATTTCTTCTACTCTTCCTAGGTTTCTTGCATCTGGAGTATCTTATACGTCCCTAAGCCATTTTTTTTTTTGGGAACCTCAACAATTTCTGGAATTGTGCATGACACCTGTGAAGCTATATGGGAGGAGCTTCGGTCTACAGCAATGCCTGTTCCTGATACATGCATGTGGCAGGAAATTGCCAAAGCTTTCTGGAAGAAAACTCAATTTCCTAATTGTGTTGGAGCCCTGGATGGGAAACATATCAGAATTCAGATGCCACCTGGATCTGGCTCTCAATTTTACAATTACAAAAAATACTTCTCCCTTGTATTATGGCAATCTGTGACAGTAATTATAAGTTTGTAGCTGTTGATATTGGGGCGATTGGCTCAAATGCAGATGCAAGAGGGCCACTTAAATTTGCCATCAGATAAACCTCTTCCAGGAACTATAGGGCCAGATATGCCACATGTGCTTGTAGCTGATGAGGCATTTGGACTTTCCCAGCATCTTCTTGCCAGGCACAATTTAACAACCCCCAAAAAAAATTTCAATTATCGCTTGAGGCGGGCAAGGCGCCTTATTGAATGCACCTTTGGCATTTTGAGCAGCAAGTGGCGCATATTTCACACTACAATTCAACTGAGCGTGGAGAATGCCCAACTAGCAATCCAAGCCTGCTGTGTTCTCCATAATATAATCCGTGAGAAAGAAGGAATTAGTGTTGAAGAAGAGGACGAGATTGACTTACCTTCTGTACGCTTTTCCGGACTGCGACCGAACAATTCTGCTCTTCTCATGCGTGATCTTTTTGCCAATTTTTTCATGTCACCAGAAGGAGAGGTTCCGTGGCAGTATCAGCATGTGTAAAAACAGTCACGAGGCACTTTACTATGTGCAACTTCGTAGTACAATGTTTGACCCCTTTATGCTAACCTGCATGATCTTTCTTGTCACACAGAAAATGTTAATGAAATACTTTGAAAAAATAGTACTTTATCTCGTTAGTATTGCAGTTTTGTGATTTATATCAGTGTATGCTTTCATTCTCATAGTCTCATTATCGTGACCCTACGATCGTCACCTTTTTGCATCAGTTTCTTTCTATTTGTATAAAGTCCAAAAAAACAAAGCTTTTCAAAGCAGTCAAGTACCTTTATTTTTATGACCGCAAAACATACACTATAAAAGACTTATTAAAACATAAAAACAATCCAAAAAATATGGCCAGAGGACACACGGCAATATTTAGGTGAATAGTGGCCTACTTTTTAATAACGCTGAATTGGTAACAGGGGCAAATAACAAATTGTAACTTAAAAGGAGAAACAAAAAATTAACAAAACTCAAAGGTTCGTATAATAAGGACTGGGGGAGCTAGAGTACGGTTGTGAAGAACTGGCATATGCAGTGGCCTGGGAAGAAGTGGAATCATATGTGGGTGTTTGGGGTGGGGGTCCAAAATTTTGGGCTGTGGTGGCTGGGGCACGTTGGTGATGGTGAACAATGGCCGGGTGGTAATGCTGACCACTAAAAGAAGTAGGTGGCGCATGCTCTTGATGGAATGGGTGTTGGGGAGGGGGGACAACTGGGGGCAATGGGTGACCGGATATAGACGCCTTCACACACAACCCAATAAAACTCGCAATTGCGAGGTGTGCGCCTATTTTGGTGTTGGGTGGAATCTTTTGCATTTGGTGATACTGACTACGTAGAAAACAGGCATCCTCATTTGTAGGGTCAGCAAACGGATCATTGTCAGCTCGTCTCATCCCTCTCATCTCCTCCATAAAATTGATCATTGCCTCATGGACATTTTTTTTCTTCCCTTGAAGTGGTGGAAATAGAACGAATCTGAGGGGTGGAAGATTAATTATTAGCACATTTTATTCTTTAACCACTTCCATACCAGGCACTTACGCACCTTCCCGCCCAAGCCAATTTTCAGCTTTCAGCACTGTCGCAATTTGAATGACAATTGCGCGGTCATGCTACACTGCACCCAAACAAAATTGGCGTCCTTTTTTCCCCACAAATAGAGCTTTCTTTTGGTGGTATTTGATCACCTCTGCGTTTTTTTTTTTTTGTGCAACAACTAAAAATAGAGCGAAGATTTTGAAAAAAAAATAAAGTTTTTATTTTTTTCTGTTAATTTTTTTGTAAATGAGTATGTTTTCTCTTTCAATTATGGGCACTGATATGGTGGCACTGATGGGCACCGATGAGGTGGCACTGATGGGCACCGATGAGGTAGTTCTGATGGGCACCGATTAGGTAGCACTGATGGGCACTGATAGGCGGCGCTGGTATTGGGCACTGATGGGCACTCATGGGCGGCACTGATGGGCACTCATGGGCGGCACTGATGGGCACTCATAGGCAGCACTGGGCACTCATAGGCAGCACAGATGGGCACTCATAGGCGGCACAGGTGGGCACTCATAGGCGGCACAGGTGGGCACTCATAGGCGGCACAGGTGGGCACTCATAGGCGGCACAGGTGGGCACTCATAGGCGGCACAGGTGGGCACTGATAGGTGGCACAGGTGGGCACTGGTAGGTGGGCACTGGGCATGGATTGGCACTGTGGGGTGGCACTGACAGACACTGGGGTGGCACTGATGATCACTGAGGGGTGGCACTGATGGATCAATGTTGCCACTGATTGGCATAATTTTTTTTTACTGCCCCCCTTTTTTTTGTCATTTTTTTTTTTGTCATTTTTTTGTGTCATTTTTTTTTTTTTTTTTTTATTTCCCTGGTGGTCTAGTGTGGCGATCCGAGGGGGGGCTGCGCTGATACACAATCAGCGCGAACCCCCCCTGTCAGGAGAGCCGCTGATCGGCTCTCCTCTACATGCGTCTGTCAGACGCGAGTGAGGAAGAGCCGTCGGCGGCTCTTCCTGTTTACATCGTGATCAGCCGTGATTGGACACGGCTGATCACGTGGTAACGAGGCTCCGCCGGAGACTCGTTACCGAGATCGGAGGTGCAGGGTGTCAGACTGACACCCCGCATCACCGATCGCCGCGCTGCGCGCCCGCACGGGCGCGTGCGGCATGAAATCGTGCAGGCCGTTTGAGAACGGCCTGTCACGATTTCATAACCACTTCCCGGCCGTAAATCGGCTATTGGCCGGGCGGGAAGTGGTTAAAGATTTCAACAAGAGTCATTTTATATATGATACTTACAGGCACAAGTTGTCTTGGTGGCATGCCTGTTGCTGCCGCTGGTGGGTCTTCAAGAGGAGTTGGATGTCTCTTCTCATCTTCCATCTCTCCCTCCTGCTGTGTACCCTCAATATCGGTGTCCTCATCAGTGCTTGAAATGTTACTGGCAGTACTGTAAAATATTCATTGATAGATGGGTTAAAGGTCAATACAGAGGAGTTATTACAATACATAGATCCATGTGTGTGATTAGTGTTGTGGTAAACCCTACATACCACTTTTACCTACTATTAAGCCTAGATTAAAGGCTTATCTGTAGTTGCACTAAATATCTCCTAAACCTACATAGTTTTGGAGTTATTTGCAGAAAACGCCTAGACAACGGTGCCTGACTATAGCGTGCCATTTCTGAAGGTGATCTTTTTGTGACTGGTGACTCCCACACGCATGACGTCATCAAGGTTAGGGCCAATTATGCCTTTGTATTATACCACTAGGGGGCGGGGAAGGGGTTAAATGTGTGTCCTATGAGTGTTCTAACTGTACGGGGAGGGGGTGGGACTGGGGGAGGTGACCGATTGTGTCCCTATGTACAAAGGACACAGCATCGGTCTCCTCTCCCTATGGACCTGGAGCTCTGTGTTTACACACAGAGCTCCACGTCCCCGGTCAGTTACTGGGCAATTACGTGTACCCGGCGGCGATCGTTGCCGCTGGGCACTCGCACCGGGATCCCAGCAGAGTTCGCACCCCTGCCCGCGTCTTTAAAAAGACAGGACGTCATATGACGTCCTGTCAGAACAATGGAGTCCTCCGCCCGCCGTCATTTGACGGTGGGCGGTGGACAAGTGGTTAAGATATGGGGTTAACTATTTTTTAAAGTTACCTTCTTAAGCTCATCACATTACGTAGGAAGTCCAGCATTTCAAAGAACGTCCCTTTTTTATACTTTGACGATCCTGCTCCGCTCTGAGAATTTGCCTCCTCATTGAGATACCGCCTGTAGCGGTCTCTTAAAGATCGCCATCTTGTCACTATTTTATTCCCTATAAAGTAAAAGTAGACACAATAAACTGACAGAACTCCAACATGTACGTATACTATTTAAAAACGCATATTTGGAGTACAGTTGTGACAAGAGAACAGGGGTGTATTTAGGTTTTGTTCTGCTCTAGGTCTTGTGGCAGGTAACGTGGCAGGTGACGTGGCCAGTGGCCACAATTAGTGGCAGGTGACGTGGCAGGTGACAATCCACAATTCGTGGCAGGTGACGTGGCAGGTGACGTGGCCAGTGGACAATCCACAATTTGTGGCAGGTGACGTGGAAGGTGACGTGGCAGGTGACATGGTCAGTGGACAATCCACAATTCGTGGCAGGTGACGTGGCAGGTGACAATCCACAATTTGTGGCAGGTGACGTGGCCAGTGGACAATCCACAATTTGTGGCAGGTGACGTGGAAGGTGACATGGCAGGTGACGTGGTCAGTGGACAATCCACAATTCGTGGCAGGTGATGTGGTAGGTGACGTGGCAGGTGACAATCCACAATTCGTGGCAGGTGACGTGGCAGGTGACAATCCACAATTAGTGGCAGGTGACGTGGAAGGTGACGTGGCAGGTAACAATCCACAATTCGTGGCAGGTGACGTGGAAGGTGACGTGGCAGGTGACAATCCACAATTCGTGGCAGGTGACGTGGCAGGTGACAATCCACAATTAGTGGCAGGTGACGTGGAAGGTGACGTGGCAGGTGACGTGGCCAGTGGACAAACCACAATTAGTGGCAGGTGACGTGGCAGGTGACGTGGCAGGTGACCCCCAACCCCCCCTTAAACCACTAACTACTTACCACGTTTATAACGGTTCTTAGTGCTCAGTGACCGCCAGTTTGGTGTCACCGCCTCAAATACTTCTTCCCACTTCTTGTTACAGAGATCTCGGTCGCTATATTCTGTGGACCTCTTGTCCCATATGGCAGGCCGATCATGGACAAGCTGGATCAGCTCCTCATGTCCGACGTCTTTGGCCATTTTTGTCTCTTTATCTCTTTCTCAAACAATGTACAGGCACTGTGTTCTCACACTGGGCAGCATGTACTAGAATCATGTGACATTCGGATTTTACACTACCTGGGTCAAAGGGTATTGTGCTGTATGCATATTGAATGTATATTAAAGTTTATTGAATTTTGTTTTTTAACATATTTTAACATATTTTGATGAAAAACGGATGTCAGCAGATCGAATGTTAAACGGATCGTCCGCTGACATCCGTTTTTCGTCCGTTCTGTTTTTATGACGGAAGAAAAATAGGGTTTTCTTCCGTTCAAAAAAACGGAGCTTACCGCAGACGGATGTTAACGGACGTTAGCGGATGCTCATCCGCTAACGGACGCTAACCCATAGGGAAGCATTGAGGTCCGTTAACGGACGTCCAAAAAACGGACGAACTGAATGGACGTGTGAAAGGACCCATATCCTATTTGCAATCCGGCTACGAGGTTGACATCTTAGATCCAGTCTATGGGCCAGATTCAGGTAGATGGGCGAATCTTTATTCTGGCGTAACGTTGCTCATTTAAGTTACTCCGCCGAAACTTTAGGAGAAAGTACTGTATACACAAAGCACTTGCTCCTAAAGTTGCGGCGGCGTAGCGAAAATGGGCGGGCGGAATCAAATTGGGCGGGTAGGGGGCGTGTAGTATTTATACTAGGCCCGATCCTGCGGCGAACGCACTGCGCATGCGCTGGCCATCAATGTATCCCAGTGCGCATGCTCCACGTTACGACGGTGTTTTCTACGTGAACGTCAATGACGTCAATTCCCATTCACGGACGAGTTACGCAAACGACGTGAGGCTTTTTCAATTCGACGCGGTCACGACGGCCATACTTAACATAGGAAACGCGTGCTTTTTGTTGCTTTATTGTTACGCCGGGAAACCCCTTACGGAAACGTTGTTAAGTGACTGCGTCGGGCACGCGTACGATCGTAAATTGGTGAATCTCGCTGATTTACATATTCTCTGCGTAAATCAGCGGGAACGCCCCTAGCGGCCATTTTAAAATTGCAGTTCCGATACGACGGCGAAATACAATTACGCCGCTCGTATCTGAACTCAATCCCGGCGTATCTTGTTTTCTGGTTAGAGAAAACAGATACGACGGCGTAGGTTAGAACTTACGCGGCTTATCTACAGATAAGCCGCGTAACTTCTACCTGAATCTGGCCCTATGCCTTTTCAGTGTGCAGGCATTCATCCTGTCAAGCTGTCTCTGACTACCTTTTTCATTAAAGGAGTCAAATCATTGTGGTAAGCGCAATATTATTCTTGATGAGCACTTCGGGTGAAGATGTTTCTCTGGTGAAGAATATTATTACCACATTGAATCTACATCACATGAGAAGTTTTGGAAAATAATCTGTTGGATTTGAGCACACTTCACTTTCTTCTATTGGGACTTCAATTTATGCTACATTGTATTCACAGCATTTTTGTATTGGGACTTTATATGATTTATTGTATTCACAGCAATTTTATATTAGCTCACCCATTTGTCACACCTTAGGGTGCGTTGTGGGATTTGAGCAACTTTAGAGCTTAATATTGTTCCTTTGAGGAACTCCTAGTGCTCTCCACCTACATTCCTATCACAGGGTCACTAAAGGAAAAAAAAATTCCGCTAAATAGCTTCCGTTACCTTACTGCAGTCCTGGTTTCATGTCCTCATTGTTCGTTTTTTGCTCTGATGTTGCTGTAATTCTGCTCTGTTCTGGACACTTCCTGGTTGTCTGTTTCCTGATGACCACAGTACTGGGAGATTCTAGTTTTGTTTTCCTAACAATCACTCTCTGGCACTGTCCAGCACAGAGGCATTAAATTACATGCAAAAACTAAGCTAGATGCAAAAACGAAAGTGAAACTAGAGGCACATTATATGATTATTTTTTATCTGTTTTTAATCGTTTTTAAAAGGAATCAGTTAACTATTATGTCTCTATACCCTGTAAACAGTAATTTCAGCAAAATATTTTTTTTCCTTTAGTGACCCTTTAAGTTAAAGGGGTTGTAAAGGCACAAGTTTTTTTACCTTCATGCATCCTATGCATGAAGGTAAAAAAACATTTAGTAGCACCGGCCCCCCCCGAGCCCCCGTTGTACTTACCTGACCGTTCGAATGTCCCGGGCGCGTCCACGTCGTCCTCTTCGGTTCCCAGCCTGGCCGTTGATTGGCTAGGCTGGGCGGATTGATAGCAGCGCAGCCATTGGCTAGCGCTGCTGTCAATCAGGGCGGATGACGCGGCGCGCTGGCGGGCGGAGCCGAGTGATACAGTCGGCGGCTATGGCCGCCGCTGTATCACGGGAGCGCGCTCGCAAAAGCTTTCCTCCATGCGAGCGCCCTCGCATGAAGAAGGAAAGCTTTTGCGAGGAGGAGCCCAGACAGCCGCCGAGGGACCCCAGAAGACAGGTTTCCGGGCCACTCTGTGCAAAACGAACTGCACAGTGGAGGTAAGTATCACATGTTTGTTATTTTTTTTTAACAAAAAACCTGACTTTAGTGACCCTTTAAAACATTCAAAACGCCAAGATCAATGTTTATAAATACTTTACATTTTCAAATGGTGCCTATGATTTCTGAGTAAACCAAAAGTGATATTATTATACAGGAATTATATAGCGCCAACAGTTTGCACAGGGCTTAACAAAATGAAGGCAGACATTACAGTTACATTACAATTTGGTACAAGAGGAATCAGAGGGCCCTGCTTGCTAGAGCTTACAATCTAGGAAGGAGGATCAATTGATACATAAGGCAATAGCTGTAGGGGATGAGCTGATGGGGAAAGTAAAACAGTGTATGTCATTGCTTCTGGGTTGCCATTATGAACAGCTGATCAAACTTCGATCTCAACTTTGCTGTTCCAATCCATTTGCAGTACCAGTGGGGTTGGGCTGGTTAGACTACCTCGAAAAGGGGTTCCTCACAACGTCTGTAGTTGATCCAAGACCTCAGATGTGTGGCCAAACTGGAACACTTTCTACTGATCAGTTCCAAGGCCTCAAAGCCTCCAGCCATGTACAGGGCAAGACCACCCTTGGGTGTATACCACACTCCGGTGTCAGTCAGAACACATTTTGGCTCGCTCAGTCCAAAGCCAACACCTGGAGCATACATCTTGCAATCCGCCATAGTACTTCCAAACTGCGCTATCTTCTCCAACCCACAACCAGGCACACATGGCAGCACTTCCTTATACTCCTCTGCAGAGCGGGGGCTCCTCCCCCTGCGAACGGATTGGTGCAGATACTCTCTGGATACTTCATCATCCACCTCTTTTCCTTTGCGATGTGCAAAAACTTTAATGGAGTTAGTTTTAACCCTTGCAGCACTGGTGGAAAGTGTCAAAAGACCAGGCTGATGCTCTACAATGAGCAATGAGACATGCTGGTTATTCCCAACGTTGTTGGAATGCACAAAAACACAATCTATATGAAGTAAAGGTGTTACTTGCCACTTTCCCACGGAGTCAGACAAAATCCCGATATAGCTGTAGCCGGTTGCTTTGGGCAACTGCTGTAGAAATAACGCCTTTGCCTCACATTGGGCGCCAAATGTAGAAAAGCCCCAGGCCTCCTTAGGCCTAATAGTTACTTCCAGAGTTAGGATGAACTTACATCCTTCAGTGTGGAGTGGGTTACAAGGCATGGTGGGTGTAATGCAAGATGAACAGGTGGATGCCAGATATTTGTGAATGCAAAGAGATTTATTGTCTTTTAAACCGAACTGTGGGAGAGAGGGTTAGGGCCAGGACACCATCAGGTAAATACAAAAGATAATTAGCAGACTCCAAGACTTCTATAGGTAGGTAGCTATACAGGTGAAGGCCTCCAGCTGGACACCACTTCTGTATAGCTAAGACCGCTGTCTCCTATGGAATCAATTTTATAGCGGTTACTAATGGTAAAAGTATTCAACTATCTGCAACATGAACAGTTCTCTTTACCCCAAACTCACACACTGTTGGTCTACACTCAACGATCGCACAGTCTTTCTCACTAGACTTCAGATCCACTGGCCACTGGATCCACTGAGTTCTTTCACTGTAGAACTTGGTATCTTCCACAAGCGTCTACAAACTATAAGATTTTTTTTTCTTTTACTAGTAATGGCGGCGATAATGGGATATTGTGGTGGTCAGTCAGAACACTAACTGAAACTTTTGACACTTTTTGTGGACCAGTGATACTAATACAGTGATCAGTGCTAAAAAAAATATGCACGGTCACTGTACTAATGACACTGGCTTGGGAAGGTGTTAATATCAGGGGCGATCAAAGGGTTAACAGTGTACCTAGCTAGTGATTTTGTATACTGGGGAGGTACTTTTACTAGTGAAGGCATGGATCCGTGCCCCAGCTTTGCAGGAACACAGCATCCATGCCTTTCCTACTAACAGACTGCCATTCTCCCTCTGTACTGAAGGATCAGCAGACAGATGGTGGCAGAGATTGAGCAGGAGTGGGCCACCAGTGGCACGCATGCGCACCCCCTACCCGGAAGTTTTAGATCACATGATACCAGGTACAGCAGTGCCACGTTGCCACCATGTATGTAAGCAGTGTTGCCAACCATCAGTATTTTTACTGGCAGCCAGTAAAAAACAGGCAACGTTCTCCTGCCAGTAAAAGGAAAAAGGTTGTCAGTAAAATATGGCTGTAACGCTTGGCTCGGTCCAGCTGAGACCATCCGAGTGCCTGCTACAGTGTGTTCAGACGGGCTCTGGTGGAGGCAGTGCCTGAGGATATCATGGTGTAAGGCCGCATACACACGATCGAACATGTCCACTGAAACTGGTCTGCAGACCAGTTTCAGCGGACATGTTCGATCGTGTGTACGGCCTATCGGACCGTTTTCCAGCGGACCAAAGTTTCAAAACATGCTATGAAACCTGTCCGCTGAAAACCTGTCCGTCGGAGAGGTTCGATGGTTAGTACACAAAATCATCGGACCAAAATCCCGCGCATGCTCAGAATCAAGTCGACGCATGCTTGGAAGCATTGAACTTCAATTTTTCATCACGTCGTTGTGTTTTACGTCACCGCGTTTTGGTCCGAGGGGATTTTGGTCCGATGGTGTGTACGCACATCAGACCAACAGACCACTTCAGCGTAGTCCGATGAAAACGGTCTGTCGGACATGTTTCATCGGACATGTCTGATCGTGTGTGCGCGGCCTTAGGGAGCCAAGCAGAGCGGCCAGAGCCTCGTGTGTGTGGGTCGGGAGCAAGGCAGACCAGATGCAGGACTGTCAGTCCTGTCTAGACTGGAGTGGACTGGAGGGACCACCTGGCCTGGAGAGAGACAGGAAGCCCTGGAGCAAAGGGAACCTAAGTGCAGGGGCCACAAGACTGGGGGGATGCTGTGAAGGGTGCACATACTGTAGGAAGTGATGTTAGCCAATAGTTAAAGGGGTTGTAAAGGTAAAAGTTTTTTTACCTTAATGCATCCTATGCATTAAGGTAAAAAAACATCTGGCAGCACCAACACCCCCCCCCCCCCCGAGCCCCCGTTTTACTTACTTGACCGTTCGAAATTCCCGGGCGCGTCCACATCATCCTCTTCGGTTTCCAGCCTGGCCGTTGATTGGCTGGCGCTGCTGTCAATCACATCGGATGATGCGGCGTGCTGGGGGGCGGGGCCGAGTGATACAGTCGCTTTCCACCGTGCAAGCTCCCTCGCATTAAGGTGGAATGCTTTTGTGAGCAGGACCTGAGACAGTCGCCGAGGGACCCCAGAAGACAGCTTTTCGGGACACTCTGTGCAAAATGAGCTGCACAGTGGAGGTAAGTATACCATGTTTGTTATTTTAATAAAATAAAATTTCTGACTTTATTGTTGCTTTAATTTCTCTGCACAGGGGGGCAGGGCTAGCTGGGCCACCCTGTGTTTGTTATTTAACCACTTAAGACCCGGACCAATACGCTGGCAAATGACCCAAGGGGTTTTTGCGATTCGGCACTGCGTCGCTTTAACAGACAATTGCGCGGTCGTGCGACGTGGCTCCCAAACAAAATTTGCGTCCTTTTTTTCCCACAAATAGAGCTTTCTTTTGGTGGTATTTGATCACCTCTGCGGTTTTTATTTTTTGCGCTATAAACAAAAATAGAGCGACAATTTAAAAAAAAATGCAATATTTTTTACTTTTTGCTATAATAAATATCCCCCAAAAATATATAAAAAACCTTTTTTTTTCCTCACTTTAGGCCGATACGTATTCTTCTACATATTTTTGGTAAAAAAAATCGCAATAAGCGTTTATCGGTTGGTTTTCGCAAAATTTATAGCGTTTACAAAATAAGGGATAGTTTTATTGCATTTTTATTAATTTTTTTTTTTTTACTACTAATAGCGGCGATCAGCGATTTTTTTCGTGACTGCGACAATATGGCGGACACTTCGGACAATTTTGACACATTTTTGGGACAATTGTCATTTTCACAGCAAAAAATGCATTTAAATTGCATTGTTTACTGTGGAAATGACAGTTGCAGTTTGGGAGTTAACCACAGGTGGCGCTGTAGGGAATGTGTGCCCTAATGTGTGTGTTTACAACTGTAGGGGGTGTGGCTGTAGGTGTGACGTCATCGATCGCGTCCCCCTATTACAGGGATGACGCGATCGATGCTCCGGCCACAGAGAAGCACGGGGAAGCCGTGTGTACACACGGCTCTCCCCGTTCTTCCGCTCCAGGGACGGATCGCCGCACTGCAGCGGCGATCGGGTCCGCGAATCCCGCGGTCCCGGTCCTGGAGCTTCGGACCGGGTCGCGGGCGCGCGCCCGCGGGCGCGCGCCCGCGACCCACGGCTGGGTACTAAAACCAACGTATATATACGTTGATGTGCCCAGCCGTGCCATTCTGCCGACGTAAATGTGCAGTAGGCGGTCCTTAAGTGGTTAAGCTGCAGGGGGCGGAGCTAGCCATTCAGGCATGAACAGCAGAAGGGATAGCACACAGTTTGCTTTGTCCCTCCCTCCCTCCCTGTAGGAAGTTGTCTGGTATGGGTTTGTGTGTTTTATGTTTTTCTTTTTTGTTTCAGGTGGTGGCAGGGGTCTATGGTTCCTGAGGGTCGGATGGTAGTTGATATTGTCGTAGCAATTTGGGGGTGTGCAAAGCACACCGCCATCTTGCCATGTGCTCTAAAGCACATTCCCCATCTTAAATGAAATAATGCCATGTTTAAGCTAAAAGATTTACTCACCATCCATTCTATGCCCATCCATACAAATCAAGAGACATCACCACAGCTTGCTCTCATCTATCGCTCACCAGCATAACTGGCTGCCGACCCCTCACAGGAGTTTTATTAACACAATTGTCTTCACAGACCACCTCTGATTGGACGAGATCACAGCATGTGACCACAGGAAGTGATGTCACAGCATGTGACCTCCTCCACAGGAAGTGATGTCAGCACAGATAAACCATTCCAACAGGGATTCATTACAGTAATAACACAATAATAACACAATATGATAGTACAATAACACAGTATGATACAGAAATAATACAATAACTAATGAACTCTGGTCACACGTAGTGATGAGCGGAATACGCCATATTCGATTTCGCGATATTTCGCGAATATTTCGAAGAATATTCGCGAATATTCGTTAATATCGAATATTTGTGATATTTTATAAAAAAAAAAAAAAAAATTGCGAATTTTCGCCAATGCGAATTTTCGCCAATGTTTTTTTTTTTCGCTACTTTTCAAATTTCGCAATAAAATTCGCAATAGCGAAAATTCGCAATTTTTTTTTTTATAAAAAATCACGAATATTCGATATTTACGAATATTCGGTATATTTTATATAAAAAAAAAGCGAAATTTCACATATGCGGTTGCGAATATTCGTTAATATCGAATATCCGTGATATTTGATAAAAAAAAAAATTGCGAATTTTCGCTATTGCGAATTTTATTGCGAAATTTGAAAAGTAGCGAATATTCGAAATAGCGAATATTCGCCGCGATATTCGAGATATTCGCGAATACTCGAATATGCAATATTCGTAGCGAATATTCGCAATGCGAATATTCGTGAGCAACACTAGTCACACGTCCTATCAGGCAACCGGAGTGCTCATCACGACATAGAAAGAATAGAAATAAAACAACATGAGTATATATATTCTCATTTTAATCAACCACGATCCGCTGTAAAATAAAAATTAAATCCCCTCAGATTCCCAGACCCTTCAAAGGACTCCCAACCTTCACTCAGTTACAGCTCTGGCTTTGCCTTGTAGGGATCCAAACCTTCTCCATATGGGCCTGAACTCCAATTCCCAGTATCCCCGATCCAGATATAACAATATTTACTTGTAAATTCCCAGAAACCCCCCCTTGGGCTGTGAGAACTTCCTTGTAGCTTCAACAGTTACATGAAACATTCCATCCTCAATAGGTGTGAATTGTTCAAACGTATCATAAGCTCAAGCCCCCCCACCTTGTATATGCAGGGAACCGTGCCCAGACCTAGTGGGGGTTGGTGAACAATTCCCTTCTAGCTGTCCCCGCCATTCCTAATTTCCCTTGTGCCATCAGATCCTTGCAATCGGCCGTGACATAGGACAGGGACAGCTTCACCACCACACCTGAACCTCTTGCATTGGGGGAATTACCTTATAAGCTGTAGATCTGCATTAACACCAAACTAAAGTTACACACTTGTGGACTACCCAGTCCTGATACCCAACCGACAAGAGGCGGAGCCATAAAAACAATAATCAATTTTTCCCTCTAAAAACATATTAATAAATTCCATTGACAAGTGTCTGTTTGGAGTCTTCACTAGTTTGTCAATAATCCTCATAATTAGCATGTACCACTGTCATCACTGGGGACTAAAGCTCAACGGAGACTCAGAACAGACCCAGCAATCGGTCCCGTTCGTCTTCTTAATTAGTCATAGAATACACTTTAAATAATAACTTGGGATGATTTCCATCGTTACTCTTGCTAAAATTTACTAAACAAACAAAATAAACAAAGATACTCCTCATTTCTTTGATGTGGTTAAGCCGCTTCTTGCAGTGGCTGGCGTGGTCTCGTCCATCAAGCTTCTTTACAAACGACCCAGTCACCTGGTTGGGAAAAATGAAAACCGATTACCGTGTCAGGGTCCAGGAGAGACTCCTGAACCCTGTGAAGTCCACATTACAGTGATCGCACCCACCCCATCACCCAAGAATGAGAGTGACAGTTGAGGGAGTACGACCCTGGTTTTGGTTGACCTCTAAACAAACCTTATGACAATAACCCAGACCTCGGCACCGTGGTCACTGCACATTCTGTGCGTGGCTCACTGTGGCCTGTAATCGCTTACCATCTCCTGTAATCGCTTACCATCTCTTGTAATCGCTTACCATCTCCTGTAATACCTGGAACCATTGACAGGTTCTTAGCAACTAAGATGGGAACCTACTTCAGCAGACTGCTGCTTGCCGATTCAAATTCTATCAAAGAAAGACAATCTTGGCACAAACTTGATTAAAATTAGAAAGATTGGTGTTATTAGTTGGAAGAACTGTCACTTTTACATTTTACCATCCCCCCCCTTTTCTCCCTCATTACAGACTGGAGGAAGAAACGCGTGGTGAAGGAAAAAAGAAACAATAAAATAGCCTATGATACTTTCACCTCCTTAAACCCGTAATTATCCATGTGTACAGCTGTCTACATACACCTGCTCTCTATGTACAAATACTTCCAGAAACTCTTTGGACCTGAAAAATATTTATAAGCAGAAATCATTACTCCATCCTTCATATTTATCCTGCAGAAAATGGCAAACAAAAATGACATTCCTGTACATTGTCAGTGACATTCTTCCCAAAACCGATTCAAACAAAAACCCTTTGTAACCCTTAACCCTTAGTTTTCCTGTTCCTACAAAAATACAAAAGCCGCGACGCGTCAGAAGATCGCCTCGGTAAGTTTCGAAAAAAAACATTCACATTACTACATACAAACATTCAAATACAAATGTGGGAGAGATATTCATAGCTTTCAAAACAAAAATGAAAAAACAAAAACCAGCCAGAATTCTGCCTTCACTCTTTCCGCAATACAAGAAAATACAATGGAAAAATACGAGAACAGCGAGAGACTTGCATAGACCAGCTATACAAAGTTCTCCTGAGGCGCGTACCACACCTCCATCCACACTCATCATTACAGATTTCTGAAACCACATCCGATCTACATCCAAGGTAAATTTATTCTGAGGTCTCGTACCTCCAGCCAGAGTACCTTCCAAAGGAGTACACCTTACTGTACCCTCTGACCACCTATGTCATCCTTTAAAGGGTCTCATGTCCGGAGCCCCAAACCCAGACCTCATGTGCGGTGCAGCTGTCTGACTGGTGCACTGCATGGGCGGCACATCCCATGACGATTCGAATCGCTTTTTTTTATTGAGCTCTGCGTCCAGAACACACCGCGCTTTGTTTTCGGAGCGGTTCTGACTTGCGCCTTTAAAATCAAAACCGATCCCCGGATTTCCGATACATGGCTTGACCGGGGCATTAGCGTAACTACTCCTACACATTTATGCTAAATACAATCGCGCACAAGATTTCCGATTATTATACACGGCCTGACCTGTGTCCCGATATAAAGCCTCCTAAAATGTGTTCGTCAGACAACCTACAAAGCACCATGAAATCCTCCACTTTTCAAAACAATATTATGGCTTCTTTCTACCTGCGTCTACATGTTACAACATTAATGGTGACGCCCCTCTGTTTCCTCTTACATACCCAAATCTGTATTTACAGTATAAAACTTCACAAAAACAACTGAAATTAAACTTTAAAACACTCTTTCAAATGCCAAAATATTTCTGTTGTCCCTTCAGGACACAAATCTCATTGCTCATCTTTCAGAAGACTTCAAAACTCCTCCCACTGACTTCCTGCTTATATATAAATGCTGAAAAAGGACTTCCTGTTGTATGCTCAGCTCTTAAAACCCAAATCTGATTTATTTACATAATGACAGGAAGATGGAGGGGAGGGGGAAGTCTGTCTTCACTGCCTCGTCTCAGCACATCAAAAAACTCCATGGACCACATATATATCCCCTGGAAGTATTATACAGTAGTAAACAAAGCCAAAACTCAATCTCCTGCGTTTTTTCTCTTATAAACAAAACACCTTTGGTTCAGGGAAGGTAAAACAATCTCCTCCCATCTGCAGAATGGGAGTTGATCCCCCCTAACCCAACCATATCCAAAAACAATGAACAACTCCCAAACATTTAAACAAAAACAACGCACATCGCTGTGCACAAAAACGCAGTCAGCGCCAGTAACATATTCAAAAACGAAATGTTACACAAAAAGTCTCCACTTCTACACTGCAAAGTCCGCCAACAGGTTAGTCAGATCCTGTATATATTGTCCCTAGTATGCGACCGCAAACGCTACTCAAAAGATAGCGCTTAAACTGAGTCTCAAAATGGCCGACAACAAGTCAAGCAACAATGGCGCCATTTACGCTTGCAGAAAAACAATTTAACTTTGCCTCCAAATCACCCTTTTACCACAGGACAGGCTGCACTACACACACACACAAAGGAAAACAAAAATGTTCTCCACCAGATCCCAACACAGAGAAGAACGCGCTAATCAATTCGCACTAAACATCGAAATCTGCCCCAAAGGCTGCTAAAATCCACTAGCAAAACAGCCAGAGAAATACCACACCGAAATTGAAGGTGGCTGCAGGGTGACCCACAGTGCAAACAGACTGTGCCCCCAAAATGGCCGCCGACGACCATGCCAGCAAACAAAATGGCCGCCATATGCAGTTTCACCTGCCTAGAATCTTTCTCCACAAAGACAAAACATGGATCAAAAATAAACAAACAATAAAATTTTTTTCTAAAAACAACCAACCATCCTAAAAGGCACACACTTTAGGTTCCTTCAAATCTGAACTTTTCATGGTGTGAACCCCTCATAATGAGCGCAGCACAGGAATGGTGGGAACCCCTCATGAGCACAGGGATGGTGGGAACCCCTCATGAGGCGCATTTTAGGCTGCTTCAAAGCTGACCTTTTGCCAACTAAAACAGCATATTCAAAAAAATGTTGGTTATATGAAACATAAAATAAAAAAAACTCTTTTCTCAAAGCTCATGTAACAAACCATTTAAAAAGTATACACTTTAAGGTCACATTTAAAAACCTAAAAAAACTTTTTTTCATGCTAACAGCCAAAGGAAAGGCTGATTAACAAGCAGTTGCTATTGTCTGGCCACTTAAAAATGCGGCGGGAAATTTCTTACTCAAAACACTTTTTCTCATGGGTGTCTTGGTTCCATACAAAGGTAAAAATCACAATTTATCAATTTCTATTCCTCACAAAGATCATGAACATATTACACATGACTTTGCTCTAAAAATTGTACACTCAAGAAACACAGAGATCCAACACTAGTTGCCCCTCCCCCACCAAAGCACATGTTTCATCAGCCAAACAATTCAATCAGCTCAGCCACACTCATGCAGAAAATTCAAAAAGACTCAGCCGCACATATCGCAGGCTGAATATTCCCACCTATACTGAAGAATCATCTACAATATACAGGTTCCATATACATCATAAAATGTTACATCTAACTTTGTTCTGAAAGTTGCAAAGTCAGTTGACACGGAAATCAGTGTCCGCCCCACCCCCAAGCCGCATGGCCAGAGGAGCCATCTTACACAATGCCTTGTCTACACAAAAGGTAGCCTTCTCAAGCAGTTTCAATCTGGTTAGTCAAACTATTCAATCTGTTCAGGCATACACACGATTTAAAAATCACACATACATACACAATCAAATCCACTCGATTTCACAAACGCACGCAATTACACACACGGTCACACACATCCAATCGATTTCACAAATGCACGCAATCACACACGGTCATACACAGAATCAGCATCACACACACAACTATATCACACAACAGTCATACAATCAGGATCATGTGCACACACACACACAACTCATACATCTATCACACAACAGACATACAATCAGGATTTCACATGTGCACACACAATCTTACTCAATCAAACTTCAAGCATCATTTCAAAAAGATGGCAAATTTGTTCTTTTTCAAAGCATGTTTTTCCCAATGCATCAGACTGTACCCCAACTCCCCCATCTGATGCCATAGGAAAACACATGAATAATTCTACCATTGCTCGCCATAAACTGTCGTAGCAATTTGGGGGTGTGCAAAGCACACCGCCATCTTGCCATGTGCTCTAAAGCACATTCCCCATCTTAAATGAAATAATGCCATGTTTAAGCTAAAAGATGTACTCACCATCCATTCTATGCCCATCCATACAAATCAAGAGACATCACCACAGCTTGCTCTCATCCATCGCTCACCAGCATAACTGGCTGCCAACCCCCTCACAGGAGTTTTATTAACACAATTGTCTTCACAGACCACCTCTGATTGGACGAGATCACAGCATGTGACCACAGGAAGTGATGTCACAGCATGTGACCTCCTCCACAGGAAGTGATGTCAGCACAGATAAACCATTCCAACAGGGATTCATTACAGTAATAACACAATAATAACACAATATGATAGTACAATAACACAGTATGATACAGAAATAATACAATAACTAATGAACACAGTTCCTGATAAGGAGAGCCTATATGCAGCTGTATGCTCATACCATCATATTTATGTTGATCAGACACATAGATGGCAAAAGCACAAGCACACATCCGCTAAACCAATAGTGTGCCTGCAGAGTGATGCGTCACAGAGGCAAATATCTGTGCATCACACAGGGGCCCTTTTGCGCCGGCGACACTCACTCTTCAAACACCCGTCTCCAAGTCAGGAAGTGCATCTCAACCAGCCTCAGACTGCCCCAATCAGTTCTAATTAGAGCGGGTTGGGGAAGTGTCAAGACTGGGTGCCAATATGGCAACAATACATATTAAATACATCTTCAAATTTGCACCACAGTATATACATGTTTATATGGATATATTATATATGGTTGGTATGGGTTGGGGCCTGTAGCGGTATAGGCACCCCCTTCCTATCTGGGTAAATGGGCTATTAGTCATCAGGCTGTATAGAGAAAGGAGGATTGAGTCATTCGTCTCTGAGCTAGAGGAAGTGAAGGAGAATTACTAAAGACTCATTAATTAATTAATAGATTTCTCAGGGTTAGCCATTTCTACCGGTCTGATTCCAAATTAAATGAGAGAATGCAAAATCAGAGACAAACAGAATTTACATCTCACCTTCTCAAGGTGATCCGCCAAAAGAGAGCGGCCTGGGCCCCCAGCTCCTGTCTTATTAAACACATACAAGCTTACAGGAAGTGCATTTTATTGGTCAACCCATACATGTAACCCTCATTGGCCAGTTCATACACATTATACATTTCACACTCCCATTCCATGCCCCCTGTGACGCCTGTATTTGGCATGGAGTCCACATCATCCTCGTAAGTCCATTTTCAGCTCTGCAAGAGTTTTCTTCCAAAAACGTTCAGGAGATCCGAGTGCAAAGGAGGGGGAGGGGCGGCTTCCTGTTACAACTGAGGAATTTAGAAGGGAGGGGTGATTTGGGAGTGAGTTTGAGGAGTGCAGCTGCTTTTATAATAGCCCCTTGTTTCTTCATCTTTAAATGGTAATTTCTGAAACTTAATTTTATATTTTCAATGCTGGGTTCATTATTTTATAACATTATCTGTCTCTTCATGTAAAGATAATAGTGTTGCAATATATATATATATCCATACATACATAATAACTCAATAGATCAAGCAATAAAAAGGAAACAAACAATATAATGAAGGAAAGGCAACATCTGAGCAGCTCTCATTCATAACACAAAAATATTCATTTTATTCATTTAATTTCACATCTACCACAGTCTCCCCTAAATTAATATTTGTAATCATTACTGGTCCCTATACTCTCTTTGTCCCTGTGTTTGGCCTCCCTACTGTCAACTCTTTTATGTTTCGCATAGCGTCCAGACAGGGCTATTCCATAGTCCTTCTGCAACGAAACTTCAGGACTCAGGAGTGTCAGGGGGATGTCTACACAGACACCCAATACTAGAGGACAGGTCAGTGGGCTGCACTAAGGAAATAGGCAGAAGGTAAGTGAACAATATGTATTTATTGAGGACAAGGCACACGTGAAAAAACAGGACACCCACAAACAAGCACGCCAACTACATATACAATAAACGTCAAAACCACCCAAAACTAGTGAACATAAATATGTACAGTAAATCAGAACGTAACCAGCAGGGATAAGAAACAAGCAAATCCAGGGTCAAAGCCGGGGTCAAGGATCGGAGACGGCAGCGAAGTCCAGAAGTAACAAGCCAAGGTCAAAGGGAACAGATCAAGAAACAGACTGGTATCAGGACAGGCAGGAACAGGGCTTAACAGACAAAATACTGCAGCACCTGACTGAAGTGCAGGGCGGGCTTATATACCAGTGCAGCTGTAACTTGGGAGACACCTGCTGGTGGCCACCAAAACTGCACCCCTGTTACCAGAGGGAACATTGCCACCAGCAGGCGACCTAAGTCATGACACCGATCATGACAAGGAGGCACTCAAACACTATTCTTTCCCTCACTTGTAAATGTGGTATGTGTTTTCTTAACATTATCGTAACCAATATAAGCAGAAACAAAATTGCTATACCTGAGTACAAATGTGTTATCACCCAGAATTACTTTCCCAGGTGACATTCTAAAGGCACCCCCCTTGTTCACTAGGGCCATCCATCTACATTCCCATTACTAACTTAAATTTCATAAAAGCATCCGTTTCACCAAATACCTGTATTCCCCCTTCATAAGCATTTTAATTTTTCAGAAGAACATTAATTTTATATTGGGCTCTTTCCTAAATATTTTATTTCCTAAAGGAACTTAGTTATTAACTTACACTAGTTATCAGAACCGATTGGTCACACAGTATGAATTGTCTTGTCACATGACTGTTTAAACAAGCAGCCTTTGGTTCAGTCTTAAAGGTTCATTGTGCCCTTATAGGGATCCATCTACAAACACACAACACTCCCTTTCCACTGAACACCTTTCATCAATCCAAAATCTGGAAGATGACCATTTAATCCATAAATATGGCTTTATCATACTGTGTCACCAGTATCTTTAATTTTCACTATTTTATATGACTTTTCTTAAGCTATGCAGATTAACACCATGTTTCATTTTCTTTGAAATAACAAATGGTGCAAAAACCCACATTTTAGTAGAGAGAGAGAAAGGAAGAGAGAGAAAGAAAGAGAGAGAGAAAGAGAAAAAGAGTAAGAGAGAGAAAAGAGAGAGAGAAAATGAGAGAGAAAGAGAGAAAAAGAAAGAGAGGGAGAGAGAGAGAGAGAGAGAGAGAGAGAGAGAGAGAGAGAGAGAGAAAAAAAGAAAGAAAGAAAAAGAGAAAATGTCTATATCTGGCAAAAACTAGTTTAATAATAAGGGCTTTCATCAGATCTCCTAATGATTGTGCACTAATTACCTTTATTAAAAGAAAGATTTACCCTATATATAAAAAAAAACTTTAAAAGTCTACCTAACATAAACTCAGACATTTTTGCCTTCCAAAATCTCAATGAACTCTTAGGCCGCGTACACACGAGGGGATATGTCCGCTGAAAACGGTCCGATGGACCGTTTCAGCAGACATCTCCGCTCGTGTGTATGGGCTAGCGGACAGATTTCTCCACCCGACAGATTTCAAAGCATGCTTTGAAATCTATCGGGTGGAATCTGTCCGCCCGACATGTCTGCTGGTTAGTACACTTACCAGCAGACATGTCGGGTCCCACCGCCGCCGCGCCGCTGCCGAATGGATTCGGCGCATGCGCGGAAGTGTTTTACTTCCTGGTGCGGTGACGTGGCGGTGACGCGGCGGCGTCAACGTCACCGCCGCGTCACCGCGCCGTCCGGCGGCGGGGAATTTGATCCGATGGTGTGTACACGCCATCGGATCAAACTCCCGATCGGACATATCCGATGGAAATGGTCCGCGGACCGTTTTCATCGGATATATCCGATCGTGTGTACGGCGCCTCAGAGTCATTTAAAACGCATCAGTATAAAGTCACATGGTTTCTGTCAGGCTGCGTAACCTGACCTCTAGCAGCTAAGAGACCTTCAAGGGGAAACACCGGCTTAAACATCTGTTCCCCACTACTTGGAGAGATTGTACACAATCTATACGGAAGATACACCATATACAATACAATCGAATTGTATTGTTTTTTCTCATTTTTTGTAATGATTTTTCAAAATTTTTAAACGTATTTGGTTTGTACATTTGCCAAAAATTATGTACATTACATTACAATTTGACATTTCTTACTAAAGCAGCGACAACAGATCTTTTAGAAGAGAAACTCGTGAAATTCACAGACTAGCTCTAGCCTAATGATCTGTGAAGTGGCCATTTTCACAAGAAACTCCTCCTTTCAACCACTCTGTCAGCAACGTCACATTATAAAAACTTTTTAACATTTGTTTGTTTTTATTTTATTTATTTTTTTCCCTGCTTTTTACTATTTTTATATCATTTTTAGATTGAACATAACTTTCATATTTTAATATTTTTACTATTTTTATATATATTATTTAGAATCTGTTGTAAACATTGCTTGCAACCAGATCTGTAGGATTTTCTGTTTAAATACCAAATACCATGCTGTTTACCATCATTTGAGTTTTTATACAATTCTTTACACAACCTTAATCAATAATTTTCTCTTAAACCTTTGTTCTGATCCCATGTTTGTGCTTTGACATATTATATCCTAACACATTTTTAGTTGTTCAGGCTAGATATTCATAAACATTTACAGACAATATTAAACTCAATTTTCTCATTATAGAACTTCTTTACACTCTAGAATTAATTAACTAATTATCCTATGAAATATATCCCAGTGATTATGGGACACAAAACCTGTAGTTTTAAACTGATCTAGGACCCCCCTGTGGTCACAATCACATGTATTTGAAAAAAAAAAGATATATAGTTTCATTCAGATGTGGGTGGCACAGTCCATCATATCCCATCTCCAGAGAATGTTTTTGCGAAGGAACCTTTTAATCGTCACCCAGGGGATATCGATAATTATCGGTACCTACATCAGAAAATGCAAGAAACTTGTACACGGATATTAGTTAATTATTTTTCAAAAGCGGTCACATAATTTTCAAATTACCAGACTGTAATTGCAACTGTCATCACCCATAGCAACCTATTTTAAAGACTGTCTTGAAACAAGACGTCAAAAGGGAATAATAAATGGTCTTGGGGAATACTATGTACACTAAGTCTGATGCCGCGTACACACGGTCGTTTTTTGCGATGAAAAAAAACAACATTTTCAATCATGAAAAAAAACAACGTTTTTCAAACTTCATTTTCCAAAACGACATTGCGTACACACCATCGTTTTTCTACAAAGCTCTAGCAAAGCGTGGCGTACACCACGTTCGACGGCACTCTTTTCCATTGAAGCTCCGTCTCATAACTTGCTTCTGAGCATACGCGGGTTTAAAAACGTTGTTTTCAACATCGTTTTGCCCACACACCATCACTTTTTATGACAAAAAAACGACGTTTTGAAAAACAACACAAAAAATTCAAGCATGTTGGAATTTTTTTTTTGCCCACACACGATCAATTTAAATTTTTCATCGCAAAAAATGATCGTGTGTACGTGGCATGAGAGTGATATGGTATGTGGAATAAAACCGTTTAAACGTTATATGTAATATCCTGTTACAACTGAGGAATCTAGAAGAGAGGGGTGGTTTGGGAGTGAGTTTGAGGAGTGCAGCTGCTTTTATAATAGCCCCTTGTTTCTTCATCTTTAAATGGTAATTTCTGAAACCTAATTTCATATTTTCAATGCTGGGTTCATTATTTTATAACATTATCTGTCTCTTCATGTAAGGATAATAACAGCGTTGCAATATATATCCATACATACATAATAACTCAATAGATCAAGCAATAAAAAGGAAACAAACGATATCATGAAGGAAAGGCAACATCTGAGCAGCTCTCATTCATAACACAAAAATATTCATGTTATTCATTTTATTTCACATCTACCACAGGCCAGGATACAATGGTGATGATGTACAGCCGATGATATAGCATTTATTCTTACCTTCTCTCAGGAACCTCTGACACAGCAGAAAAAAGTTTATTTTGTTTGGGTTAAAATGTTTATCTGTTAATAGATATTTTTATTAAAGATATATATATATATATATATATATATATATATATATATATATATATATATATATAATTTTATTAAAATGGTTATTTTATAAGTTATTTTGATATCTTTTGGATTTAATAAAGAGGCCTTTGTTGGCCATTTAACCCAGAAGGTGTTATGTGTTTAACCCCTTCCTTACCGGTGCATTGTAAAATGACGCCGGTAGGAACCCTCCCCCGATCCGGGTGGACGTCATATGATGTCCTTTGTTCCTGGCAATCTAGGGTGTGCGCCCGCGGCGGCGCTCGTAACCCGGCATGCGTGCCCGGTGGCCTCGATTGCCGTTGGGCACCCGCGATTGCCGGTGATCACGGCAGGAGTGTGGATCTGTGTGTGTAAACACACAGATCCACCTCTTGTCAGAGGTGAGGAGACCAATGCTGTGTTCCCAGTACAGAGGAACACACATCGGTCTCCTGCCCTTGTGAGTCCCCTCTCCCCTACAGTTAGAACACACTTAAGGGAACATTTTAACCCCTTCAGCACCCCCTAGCGTTCAGTGTTGGTCATCGTCCTTTAAAAAAGTAATTAGTTACAGTTACAAATTACTTGTCCGAAAAAAGTAATTGAGTTAGTGACTCAGTTACTACATTGGCAAAGTAATTAGATACTCAGCAAAGTAACTGACAATTTTTTTGCCAGCGTATGACAACCCCCTAATTTTCCAGCGAAAATTTTGGTTTTGGGATATACTCACTGTATAAGACGACCCCTCACTGTGCCATCTGTCACATGCCTCACTGTGCCATCTGTCACATGCCTCACTGTGCCATCTGTAACATGCCTCACTGTGCCATCTGTAACATGCCTCACTGACAGTGAGGCATGTTACAGGCACAGTGAGGCATGTGAGGCATGTTACAGGCACAGTGAGTGAGGCATGTTACAGGTACAGTGAGTGAGGCATGTTACAGGCACAGTGAGTGAGACATGTTACAGGCGCAGTGAGTGAGGCATGTTACAGGCATAGTGAGGCATGTATGATGGCACAGTGAGTCACTCCCTACCTTCTCCTGTTCTCCATATGTCAGACGTCGGTGGCCATCCTCCATTATTCAAAATCCGCGCCTCCTCCTGTGATCGTGATCGTGACAGTAATTTTCCCAGCAGAGCGTCTGTTCAGTGTTCCGCCTATCACAGATGTCCTCTCGTTCGAGGCTGAGGATGAGAAGGCATCCGTGATAGGCTGAACACTAAACAGAGGCTCTGCTGGGAAAGTTAGTGTTCCGCCTATCACGGACGGAACAGTCAGAGGGGGAGGCATTCTTTTTTAATAATGGATGGCCGCCGACGGTGATACAACACAACAGGTACATGTGTAATTGCGGTAACGCCGCCCAAGTAATGGGGACGGCGTTACCACTAGGGGAAGAGTAATTTGGTAGATTACTCGTTACCCTCAAAAGGGGCATCGTTGGGTAACGGCGTTTATTTTAACGCTGTTACTTACAACACTCCTAGCGTTAACCCCTTCCCTGCCAATCACATTTACACAGTAATCAGTGCATATTTATAGCACTAATCGCTGTATAAATGTGAATGGTCCCAAAAACGTGTCAAAAGTGTCCGATGTGTTCGCCACAATGTCACGGTCACAATAAAAAATCGCCGATCGCCGCCATTACTAGTAAAAATGTTAAAAAAATTCCATAAATATATCACCTATTTTGTAGACGCTTTAACTTTTGTGCAAACAAATCAATATACGATTATTGTGATTTTTTTTGTTTACCAAAAATATGTAGAAGAATACGTATCGGTCTAAACTGAGGAAAAATTGTGATATTTATTAAATAAAAAAGTTAAAAATATTGGGCCAGATTCAGGTACATCTGCGCATTATTGGACCGGCGTAGCGCACCGCCTTTACGTTAGACTTGCGCAATGTAGCCGCGTAATCACCCTATTCTCGTAGCTTTTGCGCAGAAAATTGCGCATGCGTAACGTTATTTCAGAGGCGTAAGGCGGAGTAATACAAATTGGGAAGGACGTGGGCGTGTTACATTGAAATGAGCCGTGACCCCATGCAAATGAAGGGCCGGCCGGCTCGCGCATGCGCGCTTGAAGGAGACCATGGTCAGCACCTCTCTGCGCATGCTCACAACTCGGGAACGGCGCAATCAGTGAAATTGGAAATGGACTAAGGACTACGCAGACAGCATAAATAGACAGACACAAACGCACTTCCATTGCAAAAGTACATCCCTTTGTATCCCTCCCTATACAGCAAGGTGCTTTTGTTTATTAGCGTTTGTTTGTTTGTTTGTGATGTGTCTTTGAGATATTTGGGGACTGTTTTGCAGAGTGATTTTTGTCTTTTATGTGTTTTCTTTGTTGTTATTTTGTTTAAATTATATTTTTGCTGGGCATTTTTTATTTTTGCTCGTCATTTATTTAATTTTTTTGGTTCTGTTTGTGTATGATTTTGGAATGTGGGGGTGATATTCCTGCGGGAAAAGGGGTGTCACCCTCATTTGTCGTGGAGAACTGAAACCCAGGTCTGTGTGAATGGTGTATGAATGTACAGTGACATAATTGGAGCCGTGGCATGGAGTTGCTGCTCACAAGTCCTGCATGGTGGGCTTGTGTCAATCCAATGTGATGACGATGTGGTGTGTGTGTGCTAGGGACCACAGTGGTGTGCATGCATGCATTCTCATTGTGCCATGATTAATGTGTGTGTTTAACGTGCAAAGATGCATAATGTGAGCTGGCATTAGATGGGGTCATGAGATGGGGTCCCAGTGCATATGCAGAGTCACCTTGAAGGGAAAAGACAGGAGGATGTTAGTCGTGCATGTGCCCCTTGTGATGTGTGCATCATGGGGGGGGGGGGGGAGTCATGCCTGCCACCCATGTCACTCACCAACCAGCCAGCTGTCCCCATACATGTTCTGTTCGCAATCTGTGGGGATGGGGCTCTGATTGTATATGTAGCTGTCATGGGTGTCATGGGTAGTGCCATGTGTTGGGCTGCTGATGTCCTCCTGCAAGGTTGTGGTTAATTCCATGATGGCATGAGGGGTGAATCTGAAGATGCGAGACACCTCAGAATCACTCATGCCATAGATGTCTATGCGTGTGTGATATATCCTCTCCCGTGAAGAGTGAAGAGTGAGGGGCTTGTATCAGATAAGAATATTGTATTAGATTAGATTAAATTGTAAAGTTTATATAAGCAAATAAAAAGTAAAAAAAAAAAACATCTCCCGTGCCCTCCTTAGTCCCCTCCTCAGTGCCCTCCTCCTTCTTTGCTCATCTAAAGTCAATAGTATAGCTATGAGCATGGATGCCACTGGCCTGTTGGCATACAGTTTGTTGGGCAACACGTGTGACTGCTGAGCTCCTCACTAACAGTGTTGCTTTATCTGACATGTAGACGATTTTTCTCTTTTTAGACCAGCTTTTATATGGTCTAATTTTAGACAGGACATTTTGCTGTTGCGCACACTGCATAGCCTGCGCTGCCCCAACGTCCTTTTGTGGATCCCCGTAAGTCCCTCATTAGCATATTTGACTAGCAAATCAATGCGCCTGTCTAACGAAATTACGCTGGACAAAAAAAAGTAGATTTCTTGCGTATCTCGTTTTGGGGATGCCGTGCATCAAAACGCACGCGCACATTTAGACTTACGCACGCGCATCTCCTGTTGCGCAGGCGTAATCGCTCTGTGAATCTGGCCCATTGTGTTTTTTTTTTTTAATTGACGCTCTTCTTTTGTTTATAGCGCAAAAAATAAAAACCGCAGAGATGATCAAATGGCACCAAACGAAAGCTTTTTCTGTGGGGGAAAAAAACATAAAGATGTAATTTGGGTACAGTGTTGCATGACCGCGCAATTGTAATTCAAATTGCAACAGCACTGAAAACTAAAAATTGGTCTGGACAGAAAGGGGGTGAAAATGCCCTGTATGGAAGGGGTTAATCTAGATAGCAATATATGCTGTCCGTCCTGAGGGAGGAAGCCACTTGATTAAGGACCTATCTTCGAGGGGACTGAGCATGAGCCTGGTGTCTCAAGAGAGGCCTTGAACTTTATTTAAGGATGCACCGTTTACTGAAAGGCTTAATGGTGATCGCCTGTCAGTTTCAAGTTCTGCAAGAAGTTAATCAGGAGAGATCCAGGTACTGAATCCTGTGCTACAAGGATTCCGGACCAAAAAATATCTCCATCTGTAGAAAGGTCTGTGGCAGTGCCCAGTCTTGCCACACAGAGTTAAATCAGCTCTGAGCAATCCTCTTTTTATTGTTCAGGGAAATAAAACAGATTTCCAGATAAAAACCACTTGCTTGAGTGACAGGTTATTTACATATCATATGGTGTTCCTTCCAGGACCCCGGTCCCTGAAGGTCTAGTGCAATACCCACGGAGATGGGGAAAGATTGGGCCTCTTGCACTGCAAGGCCTGCCGCGTGGAGCAGGTAAGAGGGGAACCTGCGGGACTTGGTTCGACAGCAGGATTCCTCAAGGGGGATTATGTGTTAATCCTATAGTATGCTATGCATCGACACTGTTACCACTATGTCTTGTCAGACAGGATGGCCTTTTCACCCATATACTTCCCCTGGCTGGCTATATAGCATGCTGCTGCTATCGCATGGTGAAGATGGGAGGTCTGTGCATACTCCTATTTCTGTGGGAATAACAAGGAGGACTACCCTTTTTTTTCCCCCTTCCCTCCCCCTCCCAAGTCTCCTATCTTTGTCTTCGAAATAAACTTCAATTTCATACAAATGGAGAAAAAAGAAGAAGTGGGGAAGACAAGTCAGGGACCAACCCTTAACCCCCCCCCTTTCCCTCCTCGTGGCTCCCAGGACTCCAAAATATATTGTTATAATGTGATAATATATACCAATCCGAATGTCAAACTTGTGTTATAAGAGTCGAAACTCATGCTTTCTATTAAGGACCTTCCCTTGTATCCATCTTATCCTACGCAAAGCGACGGTCTTAATCCCTCTACGTAGTTCCATGTTTTTTGTAAACCTTCCATTTATGCCATTTAGCCCGAAAATCGTTGTTGGTTTCTGAGACACTATCCTTCAGCTCTTCCATCCTATGGGTGTCTTCTATCGCCTCCATCCACTCCCATATCTGTGGGCTTTCAGTATCTTGCCTTTTTTTTGGGATCAGTTTTTTTGCTGCATGCAATAGATGTGGAAGTAGTGACTGTTTATATTTTTTTATTCCCTCGCCACTGCAATGAAACAATACGGCCCATGGATCTTTCTTAATCTCCGTACCTGTAATCTCTTTTACTTGACGTAGTATAGACTCCCAATATTTTTGGATTATCGGACAAGTCCACCACAAGTGTGCCATAGTGCCTCTCTCGGGGCATCCACGCCAGAATTTCGCTGACTGGTCTATTTTAAATTTACTGGCTTTAACCGCTGTAATGTACCAGCCCGAGATACACTTATAATTCATCTCCGCTGTTTGCGAATCTATGGCGGAAGAGTGGGTCAAGCTCATTATCTTATTTACCGAATTGTCCCCCCTGTCCATACCTAACTCCCTTTCCCATTTTTCGACTAAAGGTGCTGCTCCTCGTGCCCCAATCTTAATTAGTATTTTATATAATTTAGAGATTGTGCCCTTAGTGTTCTCAGCTGTGCAAACCGTTTCAAATGAGATGAAGCAAATACTGTAAAGTTTCACAGATGATGCAAAAACCGCTAGTAGAGACGACTGAAGCCTCAAATATGAGCGGGTCTCAAACGATAGGTATCAGCTGATGTGAAAAAGAAAGAAAAAAACAAAACAAGGAGGACTACCCTATCTAGCTCAGGTGCTAAAGCCAAAGGGGGGGCTATGTCTGTCTTTACCTGTACGGGGGTGCCGGTTTCGGTGTGCTCCACGTGTTTCCGCGTCCGGCGCGGCGTTCTCTGTTCCCCTCCTCTTGCGAATCAATAGGTTACGCGCACGTGCACGTTTTCTTTTTAAAGGCAGGCTGCGAGCATGAGGAGGGGGCGGGCAACGGCTGAGCAGCGTCTGGGCGTTCCTCTCCCCACTGACGTCACGAGAGATGCTCACAGTTAAAGCCTGAAGCTTGAAGCAAAAGGCTGGAGGGACACAGAGCGGCAGTCGGCTGCCTGCAAAAGAGCATCGAATCCTAGTTAGGATCCAGAGGAACCACAGCAGCACCCAGTGGTGGTTCAGAGATCTGCGGGTCTGGAGCTTGCTCCACACTGACCAAATTTCTTGTTGCTAAGCCAAAGGTCTCTTGCAGCAGCCTGAGCCTAAGCTTGGTTGCTGGCTCAGTGATAGTCCAGCAACATAGGACAGTGGTACTCAGTGGGATTTTCCTCAGTATCTAGTATCCTCCTAGTGGCTTAGGGAAGACTAGGTTTACCTAATACTACCCCAGCCTTTATTGAATATATATTGTATTTTCTTGCTACAACAGTTAGTTGTTGTCAGCGGAGTACCTCAAGATTGTAATATGGCTCCCAAGGGCTCAGGAACAGCAAAAAATGCTAAGAATGCTAAAAACAAAAGGGTTCCCCTTCAGGCTCCCTAGGATCTTGGTCAGGCTTCAGCAGTCCCATCATCACCAGAAAGACTAGAGGCCGTCGCCCTGGATGAGCCATCAGGGTTGCTAGGTGCTGTGGCTGGCTCTAACTAACCCAACCCTGTCTATGTCACGGAGGAAATGCTAGCTGCCAGAACGAAGGTTGACAACTTTGATTGCAACCTTATTATCAGAAAGGAAACGGGCTAGATCCCTGTCTCCTAGGTTTGTACCCTCTGATGTAGAAGTCCTCTCCCCAGAGGAGTTGGAATTTCAAGAGGATCAAACAGACCAGAACCTAGACGGTTCCCATATCAAGAAATCTACTATAGAGGAACCATTTTCTGCCTCCCAAGCGGAGAGTCTATGGATTCAGTCCCTGACGGACATGGTCCGCACTGCGTTTTAAGTTACCTTTACCAGGACCACAGGTCCCTGCGGTGTCCTCCTTTGGCTCCTTGAACGCGCCACTGAGTAACGCGGTCTTTCCAGTCCACCCTCTTTTGGAGGAGCTGATATTTCAGGATTGGGTGCGACCTGACAGGATGTTTATCCCTCCTAAAAGTTTGTAAAAGAAAGAAAGTGATCTGTTTGGAAACCAAACCCACCTCGACTGTGCCCCCATCCCTGTATTAATAGAGAACAAGAAAAATTGGGCCATTGGGACTTTAAATGGGGCATGGACGGGTTTGTAAAGTTATTGAGGATATCAACAGTAAAGAATCTATCACAGTCCCATCAGGGAGATCTCTGTGGTCAAAAGAAATTGCTTGGTGATCAATCCAAAAAAAAAGTTGAAGGAGTCAAATGTAAACTTAATATTGTAATTTGTATCATAATATATAATACAGAGATCATGCAATCAAAGGCATAATACATGTAGTCATAATAACATTGATATAATAAATATTCAAAATCCAGGACATGACCATTAAAAGCAATCACCATAAATTGACATATAGATACAGTAGACATGATTATACAATAAAATTGGTAGATATGAACAAAATTATGAAAAAACACATATTTGGGCAAGCTTGATCTTGGCATCCCTGAGCATGGACTTGACGCGTTTCTTGGCGTTTAAAGCCAGTCATCAGGAGTGTGGTGCATAGCAATTAGCTAGAGAGAAAAGGGGGGGGTGGATAAACACACAGGTGAATCAATGCAATCTACATGATTGGATCATAGTAGCAGCATAAGCGAGTTTGGTTGTATAGTATATTACCTTTAGGTTGGGCCCAAAGTGAAATAGCCCTTGCGTTCCAAAATATGGAGTGGGATGGTGGTCCTGGAATGAGATGTCTCCCCCGGAGTTGAAGCGGGGATAGATCCCCCTTAGTCCATGGACAGACCAATGAATGAGGAGAGCCAAGTACAAAGAGATGTGGGACATCAGTCAGATGAGGCAAAAGCAGCCACAGCACAATGCCAAAGGGTGAGGTAGGCGCACAAGGGGCACACATGTGAGTACTGGTAAAGGAAAAAAAGTGAATGAATAAGGTTGTCAATCACTATGGGTTTAATGGGGTATGGGTCCTATGTATGAAAAATCAATTACCAGTTAGTGTGGATCCATGGAGCCTCTCATCAGATGGAAATGTGTGAAGTGAGATTGCCGGAGCCACCCGACCTAAATACCCACATCCTGGGGGCATGTCCCCGCTGACGTCATGCATCATCGCATTGGACCAGACGACGAGACAGAGACAAGCGATCACCTGAGGTGCAAAGACCACGGTGGGTTCCTATCCTGTCCAGTCAGCCATGCGGGATTGAAAAGCCAAGCAGCAATCAACAGCGTCCTAGGACGCCATGCATGCAGCATGCTGGCATGACGCAATGCACCGAAAGTCCGCCCCTCCCCCATCCTTTTAGGGCTTGTTTGTCCTGGTGTCTCTCATCCCTGGGTTGCGATGCGCCCAGCTCCTCCTTCCCTGCCCATCCCCCATTATTATTTTTTGGATGGGGAAGGGGCGGACTTTGGCGCATCGGCGTCATACCAGCATGCTGCATGCATTGCGTCCTAGGACGCCGTTGATTGCTGCTTGGCTTTGTGAGTGATAAGAGAGCATCTTCACGCAGGGCTGTAGTCATAGGGAGGGGGTGAGCACATTCTGCTTTCCACCATGCCAAACAGCTCAGGTGCTGGTGGACAGCAAGAAGGGTTGATACAGGAAATGGCATTTTCAAACCTGGATTACTGTATTTTGGAGGTCAAAAGGAAAAACGAGGTAAGTGATATTTAAATGCTCTAGCTTACAGAAATCAATTGATCTAATAAAAAACTAACCTTTAGTGTTCCTTTAAAGGGAATACCCCCTCCTTTGTCGGTGAAGGCCCATTCTACTAGAGCCATGGGCGCCTCCTGGGCAGCGCATCACCAGATCTCTATGGCTCAGGTTTGCAGGGTGGCGACCTGGTCGTCAGTCCACACGTTCACAAAGTTTTATCAGTTGGACGTTAGGAGGAGTGCCGACGCAGCCTTTGGGCAAGCGGTATAAGATCCTCACTAGTATTGCTCACGAATATTCGCATTGCGAATATTCGCATTGCGAATATTCGCTACGAATATTGCATATTCGAGTATTCGCGAATAACACGAATATTGTGGCGAATGTTCGCTATGGCGAATATTCGTATTTTTTCAAATTAATTTTTAAAACAGATCACATCCTAGTGATCTCCATCGACGTCTAATAGCATTGCTGGTATGATTAGAGAGAGACCCTGGGCCGAGTAGCTGATGCCATTCTTTTATGTTGCCGAAAATTTGCATTGCGAATTTTCGGCAACATAAAAGAATCGCATCAGCTACTCGGCCCTTCTTTTGCATCAGAGCCAATCAGAATAACTTGAATATTCGGCAAAAGGAATATTGCGCGATTATCTTCTCTGCCCTTCTTTTGCATCGGAGCCAATCAGAATAACTTGAATATTCGGCAAAAGGAATATTGCGCGATATTCCTTTTGCCGAATATTCAAGTTATTCTGATTGGCTCTGATGCAAAAGAAGGGCAGAGAAGATAATCGCGCATTATTCCTTTTGCCGAATATTCAAGTTATTCTGATTGGCTCTGATGCAAAAGAAGGGCAGAGAAGATAATCGCGCAATAGGAATATTGCGCGATTATCTTCTCCGCCCTTCTTTTGCCCCCTTATTCTCCTTTCTTTTAAGTAGAGTTAGTGTAGAGTTAGTGTTTAGTGCATATTAGTTTAGTAATACAGGAAATGATCTCCGTTTATGAGAATTTCGCAATCATTTTCGCATTAGCGAAATTTCGCATTAGCGAAATTTCGCAAAATTTTTTTGGGATAAAATATCACGAATATTCGATATTAGCGAATATTCGCGAATATTCTTCTATATATTCGCGCAATATCGCGAAATCGAATATGGCGTATTCCGCTCAACACTAATCCTCACGTCCGGGGCACCCTTAATTTTTTCTTTGACTAAGATGTCTCCCTTCCCTCAGTAAGCATTGCTTTGGGACATCCCAAATAGTAATGGCTATGCTGCTCTGTGTCCCGTGATGTACGATAAAGAAAAAGGGATTTTTATAAACAGCTTACCTGTAAAATCCTTTTCTTGGAGTACATCACGGGACACAGAGCTCCCACCCCTCTTATGAGGAAGATTTTGGGATGCATACTGCTTGCTACAAAACTGAGGTACTCCCGGTATGGAAGGGGGTTATATAGGGAGGGAACTTCCTGAAGGTAGACTCTATAACCCACATAGTAATGGCTATGCTGCTCTGTGTCCCGTGATGTACTCCAAGAAAAGGATTTTACAGGTAAGCTGTTTATAAAAATCCCTTTATTGCAGTTTTACAGAACTATTCAATGGTAAATTCAGTTTTGAATTTACACAATAAAAACACAACACGGCTTCTGTTAGCGGGACAGAATAGTTTGATAGAACATTTCTCACTAATGGGTTTAAATGTCCCTTAGAGTTTTTTTAACTTTACAGAGAAGCTGCTCGTGTGTTTTTGTTCCAAGGAAAAGAAGATCTTAGCAGTAAAAGCTTTCCAGAATCCATTTTAGCGGTAATTTATCACATCTGATCCTCCAGAGGCCTTTACAAGTGGAATAAAGTGGTTCTATGCAAGAAATATTCTGTTTGCTTGTAGGAATGAAACACAATGGTGCTTCTGCCAGTTTTGTTAGCTATCTGTCAACTGACAGTAAAGCCTCGTACACACGATCCAATTTTTGGCCAACCGAGCGCCAGACTTGTCAAAAGGGCGTATGCCTGGATTTTGTCTTGCATACTAATGGCACACAATTGTCGACCAACAAAGGCAAACGTAGTGACGTACTACGTGGAATTTCAGCTCTTGAGCGCCACTCTTTGGGCACCTTCTGCTAATGTCGGGTTTGGTGAGCATTGATTCCTGAGTTGGTGTGTTTGTACTTTCAACTTTTGCAAATGCTTAAAAGTGTTTCCCCATTAAAAACGCCTAGAACCAAAAACGATTATAAAACTCACTTTTTCTTTATTAAGACAAATTCCAACATACAACATGGAAATACATATTGCACAAAATATCTATATAAATCCTTTCATTAACATACACCACCCCCCGAGAAAACACACTGGGTCATTGATAATGTCCTCTTTAGAAGAGAGAAAGAAGGAGAAAAAAGAAAAGAAAAAAGCCCACCCACTTACCTACCCATAACCAAAACTCAATTTGTGCAAAACATTATTCAAAGTATAATTAAGAAGGGGGTTTTGCAGCACCCTAATACGTGTGTCAAACAACCAACAATACAAAAAAAAGTAAAAAAATAAAAAATAAATAAAAGTGTATAATTTCAAATTACTATTTTCGTTTCCTCTCTACTATTTCATTTTTATACCTCTCCACCTTTCATTTCAATCTACCCTTCTTTATGTGATTCCATTACGTGGTACCCATCCTGTGCCAAATTTACTATTATAACTGATATTCTTCCTTTATTGACATCAATCATCTCTCCACTGTGCCTCCCAGTGGAGAAAAAAAGACAAAAAAAAAAAAAACAACACAATTTCCCCCCACCAGATGCATCTGATCCATAAAGCAGCATTGCCCCCAAAAGGGTTTAGTTGACCCTTATTTCTGAGGAGCAATACAGCCATCCTTCCCATGTATCTTTAAATTTATTGTGTTGTCTTTAACCGTATGTATCTCTCTGCTTCCATTATTTTTTCTACCTCTCTTTTCCAATCCAAAATAGTGGTACATCTAGACTGTTTCCAAAATCTAGGTAGCAATATTTTGGCTGCATTTAGCAAATGGGGAGTAATGCCGAGTACACACGGTCGTTTTTTGTGATGAAACAAAACAACGCTTTAAAAAACGTCATTTAAAATGATCGTGTGTGGGCAAAACGTTGGTTTATGTCTTAAAAAAAAACGACCAAAAAAAAATTCGAACATGCTTGAATTTTTTATGTAGTTTTTCGGAATGTCGTCTTTTGTTTCACAAAAAATGATCGTGTGTGGGCAAAACGATGTTTAAAACAAAGTTTTTAAACCCGCGCATGCTCAGAAGCAAGTTATGAGACGGGAGCTTCAATGGAACAGAGTGCCATCGAAAGTGTCTTACGTAACCGCGCTTTGCAAGAGCATTTTCAGAAAACGATGGTGTGTATGCAACATCGTTTTTTAAAATGAAGTTTGAAAAACGTTGTTTTGTTTCATGAGATAAAACAACGTTTTTTACATCACAAAAAGTGATCGTGTGTACGCGGCATAACACTTCTCTTATAAAACCTAGCAGATGATGGCATCCCATGAAAAAGAAAATTTAAAGGAGAGCATTCTATAGGTCTAAGTGAAATTTTCTTAATCCAAGGGGCTATCTCCTCCCAGAAAACTTCAATCTTTGGGCAATGCCACCATAAATGTCGAAATGAACCCCTTTTGGTTACATCCCCTCCAGCAATTATATCTGAGCCAAATTGAGCCGGTGTACGATACCATCTTGTCAGGAACTTGTAAGACATCTCCTGTATATGGGAACTTATCAAAGTATGGTGTGTCGCTCCCATCAGCCTTTTAATTTGCTCTGATGTAAAATTATAGCCCAGTTCTCTTTCCCATTCTCAATTGAAACAGGGAGTTGTCATATTTTGGGCGCTCAGTAGCCTATACATTCGAGACAACATATGACCCTGCTCTGATAAGTTAACACACCATTCCTCAAAAGTAGTAAGCGGGTTCCCTTGCCTGATCAGGAGCTTCCACTTGTTGAACAAATCTGTCAGTTGACAGTATTTCCATAAAGCCATTGGTACTTCCCCCAGTATTCAAACCAAATCCACCAATGGATGCAATTTACCCTGTGGGGACACGCCAGCGCAATTACCATTCCTGTCCATTCCCCAGTGATCTAAAATCCTATTCTTTTCCCCCAGGGAAAATCAGGGAAATGTTATAGGGGATATTGGAGGGGCAAACTTTCCCGTACTGTTCATTCTATCCCAAATCGATAGTGTTGTCTTCGTCAATGGTGATGCATATTCCGACAACCCCCTATAAGAAACAGGAATCCAGGGGGCTCCGTCCAAGTTCCTACCTGCTAATGTTTTCTCCAAGGGCACCTAAATTTTACTAGCAGAGTCATGGCACCAGTTCATTACACGAACCAGGTAATAAAACGCTATATCTGGGAGTCCCACCCCACCTTCCCGTTCTTGTCTCCTCAAAATCTTGTGTGCCAACCTGGGATGTTTATCTCCCCACACAAAGGTAAAAAAAAAAAAAAAACCTTTGTATTTATTTAAAGAATACTCTGTGGGAGTGTTCTGGGTACGATATGTAAAACGTAAATAACCCTGGAATTACACTAATTTTAGGTACATTTACCCTGACAAACCATGTCAGGTTATCTCCACTTTTGCAGGTCTTTTATTAAGGATACCATCCAAGGAGATGGGTCTGTATATGCCACAGCACTGGGGGTCTGTAAGGAAAGGTTCCATCCGCTGGTAATATCTATCATTTGGCGTACAGTAGTGGGGTCCACCAGCAGGTGTCTCCTGGCAGTTTGGAACTGTCAGGAGTCACCTGCTGGTGTTTTGTCACTTTGGGCGCAGTACTGGCGTCCATAGATGATCCTGGAAATGTTACTTTGCAATCAGGCGTACCCGATTGTTACATATAGTTGTACCCAGAAACCACACACACACACACACACACTCCCTGGTATTGTCCTCGTCCCGTCCTACAGCCTGCTGATACCCAATACCTACCTTGTATCTGTTCCTGCATCCCTGGATTTTTCCCTCCTTCTTGTCCCTGTCTGTCTAAAGCCGCAACTCGGTTCTCCCCTTGCTCCACTGGTTGGTTACTGTCAAGGTGGTGTATTCACATTTATATGTATTTACTTTGTCCCGAATATTTTAGGAGATACAAGTGCTTTTTTTCAAGTACTCGCCGATACCGTCCTCCAAGCAGCCGCCCCCACATATGAGCCATGTCCCCCACATATGAGCCATGTCCCCCACATATGCAGCCATGTAGCCATGTCTGCAGCCCCCACATATGCCATGTCCCCCCATGTCCCCATTCCAAATGTCCCCCATTCAGCCATGTCCCCCATCCAAATGTCGTCCCCCACATATGCAGCCATGTCCCCCCAGCCATGTCCCCCACATATGCCATGTCCCCGCAGCATGTCCCCCACATATGAGCCACCCCACATATGCAGCCATGTCCCCCCAGCCATGTCCCCCACATATGCAGCCATGTCCCCCCAGCCATGTCCCATAGCCATGTCCCCCACACAGCCATTCCCCCCAATGTCCCCCAATATGCGCCATGTCCCTCCAAACTCATGCTGCTATTGCTAGGGAGTCCACTATCTACTCATCACCTGTATTTACTTAAATAAACGTACTTACTTTCATCTATTTCTATTTGCGGTTTCCTCTGTTGCAGTGCACACAGTTCTGGTCACTCCTAAAACATTACAGGGTCTTTCCCTACCTTCGGGAGAACAGTCACATAAGCCAACACTGCCTCCAGAGGCAATGGGTTAGAGACCAAGATGGAATTAAGGTATCTGCAAAGAGGAGTCAACAGGATTGAGGAAAACTTTTCATAATACATATTTGTGAAACCATCAGGTCCCGGGCTTTTACCTAATGGCAAAGCCGCAATCGCTCCACCAAGCTCTTCAATGGAGATTGCTTTTTCCATGTCCTCCAAGGCCGCAGATGGAATGGCCTGTAGCCCTGCAGCCTCCATATATTCCAAAATTCTATCCAAACGTCCATCCCCCACTGCCCCCACAGGAACTGAGTCTAGATTATATAGAGACACATTAAAAGCGATGAAACTCAGCTGCTATTGCTAGGGAGTACTAACTTTTCTGTTCGAGAAGCTGTTTTAAGTTTCTCCAGTCTATGCATGTCTTCAGGTTTTAAATGGGCCTTGTGTTTAATTTCAAATTTATGTATTTCCTCTAAGAGCACGACCATTTCCTTTCGTCTCTCTTTTTTAATACACAAACCCAATAAAATCAACTCCTCTCTGATGACCGCCTTGTGGGCTTCCCATACCACTCGGTCATACACTACCTCTGATATATTGGTCTCAAAATATAATGCTAATGTGCGGGACAAGGATTCCACTATGGGCCAGATTCAGAAAGACTTGCGCTGGAGTATATCGGTATGCGCCGCATAAGTGTAAAGATGCGCCGTAGTATCTATGTGCCGTACCCACCAAACTAGATGCGACAGAAAACGGGCTTTCTCCGACCGGCTTAACTTTCCTACGCCAGAGTATCGTAAGCGCATATTTTCGCTTGGCGCATCCGTCGCGCCTAATGATTTCCCATTTAAATATGCAAATGAGGGAGATATGCTGATTCGCGCGTATGTCGTATGTCTGGTGCAAAGTTAACCACTTAAGGACCCCCGCACGCACATTTACGGCCACAACATGGCTCATACAGGCACAAGGGCGTAAATTTATGTCCTCGCCTTCGTGCGGTTCGGGGGTCCCATCGGGACCCCCTCCGCGGCGTGCGGCGGTCCCCCTGGCTCTGGGAGCGATCGCCGACGAGCGGGCGGGTGTCCGTGTTTTCCGCCCCCCCCCCGCGATCGCTCCCAGCCAATGGGAGCGCTCCCCCTTCGTGTCAGTTCCTCCTCCTGTGTTTACACAGGAAGGAGGAAATGATGTCACCTCTCATCGCAGCGGTGTTTCCCACCGCTGCTGATGAGAGAAGACATCCACAGTAAGTGTGCACCAACACAACACTGACACACACACACATAGGCACATTAACCCTTTGTGATCGCACCCCCCTGTCACAGTGTCACTGAATGCAGTGATCTAATCACTGCATTTAGTGTCAGTGTGACAGGCAGTGTAAAATCAGTTAGTGTTAGGTTCAGGATAGCCCCCCCACCCCCCCCCCTAATAAAGTTTTAACCCCCTGATCACTGCCCTAGTTAACCCTTTCACTCCCTATTGCCAGCATCACTAAGCGATCATTTTTCTGATCGCTGTATTAGTGTCGCTGTTCCCGCTAGGTAGCTATTTTTTTTATTGCGATTTTTTTTTTTTACTAAAGACATGTGGCTGAATTAATTTTGGCCTAAATGTTTTACTAAAATTTAGTTTATTTGATTTTTTTTATAACAAAAAGTAAAAAAATTGTGTTTTTTTTCAAAATTGTCGCTCTATTTTAGTTTATAGCGCAAAAAATAAAAATCGCAGAGGCGATCAAATACCACCGAAAGAAAGCTCTATTTGTGGGAAGAAAAGGACGCAAATTTTGTTTGGGAGCCACGTCGCACGACCGCGCAATTGTCTGTTAAAGCGACGCAGCGCCGAATTGTAAAAACACCTTGGGTCATTTAGCAGCGTATGTGTCCGGGTCTTAAGTGGTTAATCCTACAAATAGCTGCTTTATCTTTACTCCTGACGGCCACAGGTCAGCAGGAGAGCAGCTACAGCAGCAGCGTTAGCGACGAAAATAGCAAGCTGAACAACCACATATGCAAGGACAACACCTCTGTGTGCCAACATGCCAGGGGCAGTCACGGTCCTAGCACTACTGATGGGTCCCCCGGTACGGAGGAGGCGGGCACGTGAGAGAATACACCGCACGCGCATGAGCCTCTTTGGCATGGGGGATGAGGAGGTGTATCGCCTCTTCAGATTCAGCCCTGATGCAATACTTGAACTAACCACAACCCTGCAAGATGACATCACCAGCCCAACACACCGCTCACAAGCAGTGCCGGTCCTGGCAACACTTAATTTCCTTGCAAGTGGATCATTCCAGCGTACAAGTGGAGTGGTGGCTGGGATGTCACAATCCTCCATGAGCAGATGTGTGCACCAGGTTGTCCTTGCAATCCTCAGACGCATGTCCCACCACTTCATCAGACCAACCACTGAGGAGCTGTGGCTGAAGGCAATGACAGATTTCTACAGCATTGCCAGATTCCCACGCACTGTAGGGGCCATACATTGCACACATGTGGCCCTACAGCCCCCCAGTGCCACAGAGCACATATATAGCAATCGGAAGCATTGGCATTCCATCAACGTACAGGTGATAGCCGATGCCCAACGCCTCATATGGCACGTCCGTGCCAAACACCCCGGATCCAGCCATGACAGCTTCATATACAATCAGAGCCCCATCCCAATGGAATTCAAACAGAACATGTATGGGGACAGCTGGTTGGTTGGTGAGTGACATGGGTGGCAGGCATGACTGTCCCCCCCCATGATACACACATTACAAGGGGCACATGCATTACTAACATCCTCCTGTCTTTTCCCTTCCAGGTGACTCTGCATATGCACTGGGACCCCATCTAATGACTCCTTTCCGGAACCCCCAAACCAGAGGAGAGAGAAGATACAATGAAGCACATATCAAAACTCGTGCAGTGGTGGAGCAAACATTTGGGCTCCTGAAGTCCCGTTTCTGCTGCCTGGATAAGTCTGGGGGGGCCCTATTGTATTCCCCTACCTTCGTGTGTCAGATCATCGGTGCATGTTGCATTCTGCACAACTTTGCCATGAGAAAAGGCCTGCAGATTGACTTACGTGATGACCTGACCCCCCAACCAGACAGCCCCCCCCTGTCAGAGGAGACCCATTCAGCTGATGGAAGAGCAGTCAGGAGGGTCCTCGCCGTAGGCATCTTTGGACACTAAACAAAAACATTGATCACACGGACAATGCACGCATGCACACCACTGATGTCCCTAGATCAAACACACCACATCCACATCGCATTGGATTAGCCCAAGTCCAACATGTAGGACTTGGGAGCAGCAACGCTCATAACCTGAGCAAAAAAAACAAAAATAGCTCATAACCTGAGCAAAATAACAAAGAAAAAAAAAAGATCATAACCTGAGCAAAATAACAAAGAAAAAAAAAGCTCATAACCTGAGCATTAATGTAAAAAATAAATAAAGAAAAAACATCCTCTGGGATGACGGGGACTCCTTCTGGTGGCCCCACTCTGGCTCCTCAGCTGCCTGGAGGGAGTGGGTAGGGGTGGGGGGGCATCTGGAGGTGGCTGATCCCCGGGTGGGCCACTCCTGGCAGGTGTGGCCTGCATGCCCTCCAAGGCCATGGCTATCCGGCCGAGGTATGAGTTTGTCTGGGCCTGCATCCTGAGCTGCCGGGTGACCTGGTGATGCTGGGCCCGCTGGCTCTGCTTCCCCTGGTCCCGGATGGCAGAAGTGTTTGCCTGGACGGCTGCAGTGAGGTGCCTAATATCAGCCTGCACCTCCCCCAGACTGGTCACCACTGCAGCGCAGTTGCAGCTGACATCCTGCACTGCATTGGATATCTGGGCCACGGAGCACAGGTTGTCAGCCACTCGGTCCAGGTGCCCAACTATGTCCCCCATTTGCTGGGTCTGCCTGGCGTGGTCCCTCGCCACCTGGTCCTGGACCAGATCAGACACCCCCCTGGTCTTCCGGGTGGCCTTCCTGGGGCCAGTAGATGGTTGTCCCCGGGGAGATGGAGTCGCCCTTGAGGGGCTTACTAGGATGGGGGAGGGGATTAGAGAGGGCCCTGTCGAAGGGGAGGACTCCTCCAACAATAAAATATAGTCCTGCTCTGCCGCAACAGGCTCCTCCTCAACCACCTCTGCAGGTGAGGTGTGGGCACTCCCCTCCATCTCTGTTTCTTCACCACCCAGGGGTCGGGCTCGGGATCCTGTTGGGGGGTTGGGGTGGACTGGCTGCCGACAGATGATGGCCAGCTCCGTCATCTGTGGATGACACAAAGCAGACACATGTTGGGTGGTCCCACACACTTGGCACATGTACCCCCCCCGCACATGCAACACACCAAAAAGGGGGTAAAAATCACTTACCTGTCCTGGAGCCTTCCTCCACGGAATCATATCCCGGGACCCCCTCCAACTGCTCCCTCTCCAGGTAGCGGGCGACCACCTCCTCCTCCGTGGTCAGGCTGACCACACATGGAGGTCCACCCCCCTTGCCCCTCTCATGCCTCCTAATGGTGGCCACCTTGTTCCGGACTTTCCGCCGTAAATCATTGATTTTCTTGCCAATATCGGCAGCAGTCCGGGTGGAGTAGCCCAGGGCATTGACCCTGCCAGCAATGCTTTCCAGGATGGCCTGCTTCCTATCCCGGCTGGTCTTTCTACTTTTCCTGCCATGGAGGACATCGTTGTAGGTCTCCATAGCCGATATTACAACAGAGACCTCCTGGGCATTAAAATTGAGGTTTCTCCTCTCTTTGGGGGGAACGGGAGCAGCCATTACAGAGCAAAAGTAACTTCCCTGGGGTGGGGGGAACCAGATATACTTTTGCCCCAGAATGGCGCTTCCGCTGGCGCTTTTATACGCGCAACGGAACACATTGCGCTGACGTTTCCTGTGAAGTGGTGCCGACGGAAGTTGTGAGCATGCGCACAGGGGGGCGAGTGGAGCCTCACTCACTGTGCATGCTCCGTGGATAATGCGCTGAACGTAAGCCTCTGCGCTGGGCTCCGCCCATCATTTACATATGATCACACCCACTTCCACTTGCGTCGGGTTGCGCCAGCGCATTTTCGTTACTCCGGCGCAAAGTAACGGACATGCACTTGGTGAATACTGTACTTCTCTCACTAGTATGCGTCAGCGCAACGTATATGCGCTGCGATACGCTGGCGAAAATATGCGCGCATCTACCTGAATCTGGCCCAATGTATATATATATATATATATGGGCCAGATTCAGGTAGATGGGCGCATCTTTGTGCCGGCATAACGCAGCGCATATACGTTCCGCTGATGCAAACTAGTGAGGTAAATACAGTATTCACCAAGCACTTGCTTCTAAGTTTGCGCCGGCGTAACTTAAATGTGAAGGCGCAAGTAGGTGTAAGTGGAAGTGGGTGTGACCTTATGCAAATAATGGTCTGAGCCTTGATCTGACACTTACGCCTGGCCTATCATTCAAGGAGCATGCTCAGTGACCTCGGTGTCTGATCGCTTTCCTGTGAGCATGCTCACAACTACCCCGGCCCAACTTCCTGAGATATGCCGGCCCAACCGGCTTATGCCGAACCTAAAAATAAGCCCAGACATGTGCCTGTCTGGTGCAAATTTACCCCCCTTAGGGAAGGTACTTTTGTCTAATGATACCGGCTAATGTAAATACAGGCAAGGAGAGGAGGAAAAAATACTTTAGCCCCGAGAAGAAGGCTATCATTGTGGCAGGGATGCCTCCTCCTCCTGCGTACCGGCGGACCCATTAGTATTGCTATATTGCTATGACCAGGGCCGTCATCAGAAATTTTGGGGCCCCTTACAGAGCTTCAGGCATAGGCCCCCTGGAGCAGAGAACCGGGGGGGGGGGTTGCTGCCGCCTGAAATTGAGAAGCGGGGGGGCCCTTTACAAAAAGAATAAATGAAGAAAAATATATATAAAAAAAGGGGGGGGTAGCCATCTGGGGCCCTGGGGACCTCTGGGCCCTTTAATAAAAAATAAATATATATAAACAAAAAATAAAAAAAACATTTATAAAAAAAAAGGGGGTTTGACACATGGGGCCCTGGGGACCTCTGGGCCCTTTAATAAAAATATATCTATATATATAAAAAAAAAAAAAAAAAAATAATATAAAAAAATGTAAAACATTTGTATAAAAAAGAAAAAAAAGGGGGGGTTGCCTGCCATCCAGGGCCCTGGGGGCCTCCGGGCCCCTGGGGATCTCCGGACCCCTAAAAAAAAACTGCCTGTACTGCCTGTACCCCCCTACCTGTACCCCAATGATGGCGGCCCTAGATATGACCTTGGCTGCCCCTGGCATGTTGGCAGACAGATGTGTTGTCCTGCAAGTGGGGTTGCTCAGCTTGCTAAGTTCGTCCGTAATGGTGCTGCTGTAGCTGCTCTCCAGCTGACCTGTGCCTGTCAGGTGTAAAGATAAAGCAGCTATTTGTAGGAATCACTTTGCGCCGGAGTTAGGACTTACACGCGGAACACGTAGCCAGCGTCTAGCCCAAATACCCCTCAATAGCCCAAATCTCCCTCATTTGCATATTTGAATAGGAAATCAATAGGGGCACAAGATCTGTCCAGCCTAAATATGCACCTAAGATTGTCCGGCATAGGAAAGTTAGGTCGGTCGGAGAAAGCCTATTTTCAGGCATTTCTAGTTTGGTGGGTACGGCGCATGGATAGGACGGTGCATATTTACACTTAGGCTGCGCATCTCGAGATAAGCCACTTAACTTCTTACTGAATCTGGCCCATACTTGGTAAGTGGCCAAATATATCCTAATTTATATGGACACTATACTCACACATCCCCCCCCCTTTTTTTTCACTTGGCACTCCTATACTCCGTCCTGGCTTTCCTCCCCCCTCACCCCCCCAGTATTTTTCATTTTTTTTCCTCTCCCCACCCCTTACCCCCCTTTTTCTTTTTATCCCCCCTCCTTTTTTTTCTTAGCCATCCTTTCACCTCCTTTCACACAAACACACACCATCTCATTGTGTGTGTGTGTGTGTGTGTGTGTGTGTATTGTGGGAGATTAGCTTGTGGGGATCACTTTTCTGAAACACAGTCTGTAAACAGGCACTTTCTTTTTAAGTCTGGCAGCTGCCAGGTTTATTTCACCAAAGGTTTGCAGGTTAAAATAAACAAAACAGTAAACTTAAATCCTTGCCGTCCGGCGCTAAACTAAACATCAGGGTCTCCTATCTATACAGTGTGGGGCTGGTCCCCACCACCCACAAAATAAACAACAAACGCAAACCTTTTCCTCGCAATGTCTTTAGAGAGCTCCTCACACTCAGGTTCTCTCCCTGAGTGTCCCAAAACCAGAGAGCTCCCTTCTGATCTCTTCCTGGTTGTTTTTAAGGTCCACCTGACATTGAACTCCAGTGGACCCAAATATCCGGACCGGAACACCAGAGGCCGTAAAACCCGGCCCGGATTCCGGTTCAGCTTCTCAAAATAGAACGTATGCGCGGTGAAATATATCTATGGTCAAGTATCTCACCTCGCATACCGTCACATATCCTCCCCCTCTGCTCAAGCCCCTGCGGCTGAGCACTTGCCCCAACCATACAGTGCACCCGGGAGAGAGCATCTGCATTATTTTGGAGTTTTCCTGGCCTATGCTCCACCGTAAATTTAAAAGGCTGTAAAGCCAGGAACCACCTTGTCACCCGAGCATTTTTCTCCCTGTTATCACACATCCACTTCAAGGGAGCATGGTCTGTGACCAGCTTAAATGACCTCCCCAGTAGGTAATACCTCAGGGAGTCTAAAGCCCACTTAATGGCGAGACACTCCTTTTCTACGATGGCATAATTTTTCTCGTGCTTGTTCAGCTTCCGGCTCAGGTATACCACTGGGTGCTCCTCACCATCCCTGTTCTGTGAGAGTACGGCCCCTAGGCCCACCTCAGAGGCGTCCGTCTGTACAACAAACTCCTGGCTAAAGTCCGGGGTTACTAGTACGGGTACCATACAAAGAGCCTGTTTCAACTTCTGAAATGCCTCCTCGGCTTCGGGGTTCCACTTGACCATGACCGACCCCCTACCCTTCGTCAAATCGGTCAAGGGGGCAGCAACGGTGGCAAAATTGGGTATGAAATGTCTGTAATACCCCGTAATTCCCAGGAAGGCCCTCACTTGTTTTTTATTGACTGGTTGGGGCCATTTTTGAATTGCCTCAATCTTATTGGTCTACGGCTTGACCACTCCCTGGCCAATAATGTACCCAAGGTATCTGGCCTCCTCCAGGCCTATGGCACATTTTTTTGGATTGGCCGTGAGACGTGCTTCCCTAAGGGAATCTACCACCGCTTGTACGCGGGGCAGGTGCGATTCCCAATCTGGGCTGTGGATGACCACATCGTCCAAGTACGCCGCTGCATACGAGCGATGTGGTCTCAAAGTTTTGTCCATCATTCGCTGGAATGATGCAGGGGCTCCATGCAGACCAAACGGCATCCGCTTATACTGAAACGAGCCCTCAGGAGTGGAAAAGGCAGTCTTCTCCTTGGCTGATTCAGTAAACGGTATTTGCCAATAACCTTTTGTTAGATCCAGGGTCGTTATGTAGCGAGCCTGTCCCAACCTGTCCACAAGTTCGTCGACCCGGGGCATCGGGTAGGCGTCAAACTTGGACACACTGTTAAGTTTTCTAAAGTCATTACAAAACCTGATACTGCCATCAGGTTTTGGGACCAGCACTGTGGGACTTGACCACTTACTGTGGGACTCTTCGATCGCATCCAACTCTAACATTTGTTTTATTTCCTCTGCAACCGCCTCTCGCCGGGCCTCTGGAATTCTATAGGGTTTTACATTTACCCAAACCCCTGGTTCCGTCACTATGTCATGTTGGATCGTGTTGGTCAGTCCGGGTAAGGGGGAGAAAAAGTCTCTATTTTTCTGCACAAATGCCCTAACGTCATTTTGTTGTGCTACGGACAGGGAATCTGTGATGGGAACGTCAGGTATCACGGGTATCCGGTCTGTTGGAGGTGAGGACGTGGCCAGTAAAGTCTCTCGGTCCTTTCAGGGCTTTAGGAGATTTACATGGTAAATTTGGTGGGGTTTCCTTTTGCCTGGCTGGTAGACTTTGTAGTTTACCTCCCCCACCCTTTCGACAACCTCAAAGGGACCCTGCCACTTAGCTAAAAACTTACTTTCTACTGTGGGAACCAGTACCAGCACTCTGTCCCCCGGGCTGAAAGTACGGACCTTGGCACCCCGGTTATAGACCCTCCTTTGGGCCTCCTGGGCGCGCTCCATATGTTCCCGTACTAGGGGCAGGACGGCTGGGATTCGGTCCTGCATCAAGGAGACATGTTCTATGATGCTCCTATATGGGCTGACCTCTCCTTCCCACGTTTCTTTAGCAATATCTAGCAGGCCCCTGGGATGCCTACCATACAAGAGCTTAAAGGGGAAATAGCCTGTGGAGGCCTGTGGAACCTCTCGTATGGCAAACATGAGATATGGTAGCAAATAATCCCAGTTTCTCCCATCCTTGTCGACCACCTTTTTCAACATACTCTTCAATGTTTTATTAAACCTTTCAACCAGACCATCTGTCTGGGGGTGGTAGACAGAAGTACGGAGATGGGAGATTTTGTACAATCTACACAATTCCTTGGTAACCCTAGACATGAAAGGGGTGCCCTGATCGGTCAAGATCTCTTTCGGGATCCCGACTCAACACCTGGACCAATTCCTTGGCAATAGCCATAGCGGAGGTGTTACGCAAGGGTATGGCCTCAGGATAGCGAGTCGCATAGTCCAGGATCACCAGAATATGCTGGTGACCTCGGGCAGATTTCACCACCGGCCCGACCAGGTCCATGCCAACCCTTTCAAAGGGAACCTCAATTATTGGTAGAGGGACAAGGGGGCTGCGAAAATGGGGCGAGGGTGCTGACATTTGGCACTCGGGGCACGATTCGCAATACTCCTTGACCTCTGCATGCAACCCGGGCCAGAAAAATCTTTGGGTGATTCTCTCCTTGGTTTTTTCGACCCCGAGATGTCCCCCCATTACATGACCATGAGCCAGGTCTAGCACCACCCTGCGAAAGGGTTTGGGAACCAGCAGCTGTTCTACCTCTTCCTCTCCGTGTTTTATCACTCGATATAATAAATTGTTTTTAATCGCCATGTAGGGAAAGGACACCACCCAATTAGGATCCACCGGTTCCCCATCCAACACCTTAACATTTTCCCTGGCACTCATGAGGGTGGGCTCTCGCAGCTGCTCAGTACAGAAATCCTCCCTCCTGACCTCCAAGTCGGGTACCACATTTTGGCTACTCTCGATGTCAGGGTCAGGCGGGATTTCCTGTTCGTTACCCTCAGGCTGGGTGCTAGCTTCCAAGTCCTCCGGTTCCCCGACCATGGCAGGGAAAGGAAGAGGATCTCCGGCTTCCTCGATCCCACCAATAGCCTGCCTTTCCCTTTTGAAAAACGGGTCTGGTGAGAGTTCCCGTGTTTCCCCAGCAGGGGGAACTGTATCTACGAGCCTCCCTTTATTCTCCCATAACTTCCAAAAATGGGGAAAGTCTCTCCCTACTAAAGCTTCATGGAGCAGTGAGGGTACCACCCCCACTGAATGTGTTACCCTGCCCCAGGGGGTATCAACCTCAACCACTGCTGTCTGGTAGTCCCGAGTGTCCCCATGGATGCAAATCACCCCAATACTACTGGGGTGTAGTTTTTCGGGGTCTACACAAGCACTCCTAACTAGGGTCACCACGCTACCAGAGTCTAGTAGTGCTGTGAGAGGCTTGCAATCCACTAAAATAACGCACATCTGTTTTTCCAGGTGACTCTGATCTAGCGCAACACATGCGACCTGTGCAAACAGAGAAATGTGTCTTTTCCTATCAGCATAATCACATTGCATAGGTTCATCATTTAGAGGGCAGTTTGCAGCAATATGGCCCAATGCATGGCAATGAAAACACCGTATTTGCCCCACCCCCAGTCCTCTTAACGGTCCCAAAGACCTTCCTGGCTTCTGTGGCCAGTCTCCAGGTCTAGGACCCACAGTCTCATCTGCTGTAACAACAGTCTTATCCACTTTCCCCAAGCTCTTGAACCCCGGAACAGTCTTACCCGAACCGCTGGGAGATCTTGCACCTCTAGACACACCGAAGTGGGGCGTAGGTGGGTTTACCAAGTCCTCGGTAGCACTGTACTTTTCCACTAGGTCCACCATTTGGGCTGCAGTGTTGGGGTCCCCCTGTCCGACCCACCTTCTCAGGGCAGCAGGAAGCGCACGTAGGTACCGATCCATTACCACACGCTCCACAATCTGCGGGCTGGTCAGGGTCTCTGGCTGCAACCACTTCCTGGTGAGGTGGACCAGGTCAAACATTTGTGATCGGGATGGCTTGTTGCTGGAGTAGGACCACTGATGCACGCGCTGGGCTTGAACTGCCATGGTGACCCCCAAGCGTGCGAGTAGCTCTGATTTGAGAGCTCCCTTCTGATCTCTTCCTGGTTGTTTTTAAGGTCCACCTGACATTGAACTCCAGTGGACCCAAATATCCGGACCAGAACACCAGAGGCCGTAAAACCCGGCCCGGATTCCGGTTCAGCTTCTCAAAATAGAACGTATGCGCGGTGAAATATATCTATGGTCAAGTATCTCACCTCGCATACCGTCACAGTATATATATATTGTGAGGGATTAGCTCGGTAGTGGGTGTATGACCCCCTGGATGGGTTCACTACACGCTGAACTGTACAAAAGGGCAGTTGAGGATGGTTGAAAACAAATAATATGGTTTATTTTTCCATATTGCTGGATACACGTGCAAGCATCAAAACAGTATAAACAAAAAAAAACATAAAATAAACCCTTGCCACTTGGGGCGTCTACCTTCCCAACACAGGGACCTACCTATTGAGTCTGGCACAGCCTACTGCTGGGCAGACACTGCTGGTCCTACAGCAGAAAACAACAACAAAAAAGTCTCTTTGATATTTCTCACAGAGAAATATCCATCAGCACCTCACCTCTTCAGAAGTGCTTGTGACTGCTCCTTCACTCACAAAGCCTCAGGAATCAGCAATTAGTCGTCATCCTTAGGCTATTTTATAGGGGCTTTAATTGCTTAATTTTGAACAGCTGAAGGCTTCTAACGCCCCAAACCTCTCTGGCCATTTCTACAGCCGACGCCTAATAGTAATTGGTGTATTGTCCAAACAAGGCAGAAACATATCTCCCGTCTGTGACAACACACACAGATTTACCTGACTTCCTGTCACAATATATAAATAAAATATGGACCCACCTGTCTTTTCTGTGGGGTTAATATTATAGGGGGGAGTGGCCCCACAGGCACATAAACCTTATTTGGCCACCGCATCGACATCTAGCAGTTACAGGTCGTTGGTAAGTGTTTCTTTTTTTTAATTCATATATATATATATATATATATATATATATATATATATATATATATACATATACATATACATACAGTATACAGGTGCAACACTTGTGTGGATTCCTAGATATAGAAAAGCATCCAGAGTGAAGATTCTTACCATTCTATCACCCAGCGCATCATCACACTACCAGTTAGAGACTGTCCTGTGCATTTTTATCCAGTACCCAGTACACCTTCTCACTGATTCAATAGGACTTCATTGTCACCTAGACCCACTTGTTGTATGGGACTCTATTCATTGACACATTGTATAAGTTTGATTTATGCACATATAGCTATCCAGTAGCTATTTTTCCACTTATGTTTGTTTATTTATTTATGTATTTGTGTAGCTCTCACGCATCACCCATTTGAAGCGCTCATCACTATTTTTACTTTTTACTTCATTTATGTGTATTGTGGACACTCCAGGTTTAGCTGCCTCAAACTCGTTGATGCCACCAGATTACACATCTGTATACTCACAGTAGCGCATTAGATCTCACCTCTATATACAGTATATATATTTGTTTGATTAGGCTAACATATGTTGATAACCTTTATGGTATAATATGTATACCTCTGTTTTATGTCTTCCCAAGACACTGAAGCACCGCTCCGCATACATGCAACTATGCACATAGCTGTAAGTGCTTTTTAATGGAATATGTAGTTTGTAATAACTGATGTTGAGGGTCATAAGTGCATATCCAATGACTGTATAAACATCATTGCATGTATATTTTTGTTCTCCCTTTTCTTTCTCTCTTTTTTTATCTAGCTTCTGTATTGAATCATATCAAATACTGTATATTATTTATGTATTTTTCTATCAACACCTTTTATTTTTAGAGTTTTTTTTAGCAGAGACTGGGAATCACACTTGCCCAAAGTCCAGGCAGTGCTGGACTCTCTTTGGAAGGAGGGGTTTACAATAAACCCTGAAAAAATGTGCTTTGGGAATGGAGGAGGTGAAATACCTGGGCTATATCGTGGGTAGAGGGGTGGTGAAACCTCAGGTCAGCAAGGTAGAGGCTATACAGTATTGGCCTTGCCCCTTCACAAAAAAGAAGGTACATGCATTCCTGGGCATGGTGGAATACTACAGGACGCCAATATAACACTACCCCCGAAGGAGCCGCTGGTTAAATACTGGGATTGGCACACCCTGTGATGTCTAGGGGTGAAATACCAGTGGCGGAGCAATGAGCGAATGTCCAGACAGTCAATAAAGTTTCCTTCAATGCCTTTTTATTTTTCAGCCAACAAGGCAAACATCATCTTCAGTTTAAGGAAAGGAAATTTGATGAAGGAAGCATAAGAGAACCTTGTGGTATCAGGCTTGGATGTGAACTGGGCAGGCCTGCCCTTGACAATAGCAATAGTTGAACTCGTCAACACTCCCGAGTGGAGTGTGTAAAGTACCCACGGGCAGGCTCCCACACTAACCTGGCAGCCGAGGTGTCACTTCGGATCGCTGGCAGAAACAGGTTTCTCTATCTCAGACCTGGCTCTAAGGCCCTTGTAACCGGCCAATTTCTTCAGTAAGTTAGATGGGTGAACAGTAAATATCCTTTAGCATAGGTCACCGGGTGACAGCAAAGTGTACCTGTCAGCATCCAGCCTGGGATCTTCTCAAAAGAACTGGGAACCCAGTACAGTACTGGGGTCCCCTTTGACCTCCGGTTGAGGTCCAGCATAGCCTGTGGAATTGGCCAGGTGGGCCACGCTGGCGGGATCCATGGATGCGCGCACCCTGAAGGTGGATGCCGCACCTGGAACCGGGACCCCGCAGAACTTCCTTGAGCACATGACACCTGTCACAGATATATCCCTCCCCAGCATGCCCCGCAAGGGAAAACTCCTCCAATTGGCTGCTGGGGAAAGCTTGCTCTGTCAGAACTTCCTCTTGCCGTCAACTGCTGACCAGGGATGACGACACATCCTTAGAGTGCAGACTGGCCCAGAGGACACTTCTGAAATAACAGGGGTCACCATCTTAACAATTGTGTGAATGGGAGCAAGGTAACTCTCCCATTCTTGCTAAATTTAGACTAGTGCCCGCACTGAAAGTAAAGGGGGTGCTACACTAAAAAGGCTTTTTTGGAGCTTAAGTCAGCACTATGCTAATACCCTGTCTTGATAGCACCACATTTTTCAAAAGATTTTATTGTCCAGACTGATGCTTCTGATGTAGGATTGGGAGCGGTTTTGTCAAAGGTTGTTCAACGCGAGGAGCACCCGGTAGTCTTCATCAGTAGGAAGTTGATACCAGTGGAGAAAAACTATGCTATGATTGAACGAGAGTGTCTGGCCATTAAGTGGGCTTGGGAATCCCCTAGATATTACCTCTTGGGAAGGAAGTTTAGGCTGCTTTTCTGACCATGCTCCTTTAACATGGATGAGGCAAGGCAAAGGGACTAATGCCAGAATTACGTGTTGGTTCCTGGCGCTCAAGGAATTTAAATTTATAGTGGAGCATAGGCCCGGGAGACTGCATCATAATGCAGATGCCCGCTCCCGAGTCCATTGTTTTAATGTCACTGTTGCCTCCACCTCCTTGGCATTGGGGCACGAGGGGGGGGGGGGTATGTACAGGACGCCGCTATATTTCCCCTCTGTTTGGACTGTGGTCCCTCACCTGTTAAAGGAAGTGGGTTTAAAAACAAGACAGGAAGTTGTATATGGGTGTGGAGACTGTGGATGGTGAATAGCTGTGAAAGCACATGGCAGTGTCCTGCCTGGAAGACTGCTAGCTTGTAAGGACTGTTGAACTGAAGTCGGTGAGACTGTTATTTCTTTTGTTTTCGCTATATATTAGTCCATATATATAAAATTATAGATATAAATATAAAAGTCAGTCAATAAATTGATTGCAGACCAATAGCACAGCGAAAACAAGAGAACGGCTTGTCAGAAGATCACATAACCAGATCCTTGAACAAGCAAGCAAAATAAGGCAAACAGCGATGCTTACCAGATTTGTTGGATCTTACAGGCATGTATTGAGGGGGTCACCCAGTCAGGACCAAGATATCCACAGATTCCTCCTATATCGGGACCTCTCCTCTAAGGCCGCGTACACACGATCGGTCCAAAAACCCGCGCATGCTCAGAATCAAGTCGACGCATGCTTGGAAGCTTTGAACTCTGTTTTTTCAGCACGTCGTTGTGTTCTACGTCACCGCGTTCTGACCCGATTGGATTTTGGACTGATGGTGTGTACGCACATCAGACCATCAGGCCATTTCAGTGGTGAACCGATGAAAACGGTCCGTCGGACCATTCTCATCGGGTTGGACCAATCGTGTGTACGCGGCCTTAGGGTTCTTCTGCTGCAGTGTTCTGTATGTATTACGGTGTCATGCATTCTATGCATAAAGGTAAAAAATCTTCTCTGGGGGCAGTCCCCCCAGCGCCCCTAATACTTTTCTGAGCCCCATCTAGATTCAGCGATGTGCACAAGAGCTTCGGCTTCCCAGGGACTCTCCTTCATTGGCTGAGGCAATCACTCTTCACTGAGCCAATGAGGAGAGAGAGGCGCCGGCATGAGCGGCTCGAAAACTAGCGTGCTTGGGCGTCCCCATTGCTTGCTCTGGGGGCACTCAGCAGGAGAGGGGGGCCAAGAGCTGTGGTGAAGGACCTGAGAAGAGAAGGATCGGGGCTGCTCTGTGTAAAACCATGGCACAAAGCAGGTAAGTATGATATGTTTGTTATTTAAAAATAAATAAAAGCCTTTACTATTACTTTTAACCCTTTCTGTAGTGTATTAAATATTTAAAATATATATATATATACTGTATATATATAAATATATATATATATATTCTCAGCTCTTTCTGTCTGAAAAAAAAATTGCAGCCTCACTGTGCCTATCAAAGGCAGCCGCTGTGCCATCAATTGTCACCACTATGCCATGCCATTAAACACAGTCACTGTGCCATCAATTGTCACCACTGTGCCATGCCATTAAACGCAGTCACTGTGCCATCAATTGTCACCACTGTGCCATGCCATTAAACGCAGCCGCTGTGCCATCAATTGTCACCACTGTGCCATGCCATCAAACGCAGCCACTATGCCATCAAACGCAGTCACTGTGCCATCAATTGTCACCACTGTGCCATCCCATTAAACACAATCACTGTGCCATCAATTGTCACCACTGTGCCATGCCAAACGCAGCCGCTGTGCCATCAATTGTCACCACTGTGCTATGCTATTAAATGCAGCCGCTGTGCCATTAATTGTCACCACTGTGCCATGCCATCAAACGCAGCCGCTGTGCCATCAATTGTCACCACTGTGCCATGCCATCAAACGCAGCCACTGTGCCAATTGTCACCACTGTGCCCATTGTTGCCACTGTGCATGTAAAGCCCCGTACACACGGCCGAGGTTCTCGGCAGAAACCAGCGAGAACCTCGCTGGCATCCTGATTCTGCTGAGAACCTCGGCCGTGTGTACGGATTCGGCGAGCATTCCGTTGGGAATGCCGTCGAGCCGAAATAGAGAGCAGGTTCTCTATTTGCTCGACGACCCGTCGGGATGAATGGCTCGTCGCCCTTCCCGACAGGCTGGTCGCCGAATCTGACTGCTGGCCGAGAACCTCGACGGGCGGAACGATGTGTTCCGCCCGTCGAGGTTCTCGGCCGTGTGTACGGGGCCTCACTGTGTCCTTTAATTGTTGCCACTGTGCCCATTGTTGTCACTGTGCTGTGCTCTTTGTCTCCTCTGTGCCCATTGTTGTCACTGTGCTGTCTGTGCCCTTTTATTGATGCCACTGTCCCCTTTGCCGCTCTCTGTGCTCATTGTTGCCCCTTTCCCTGTAAAATGAACTTACCTGAAGCTTCCATGTCCTCCCTCAAAGTCTTGTCCCGCTTGGTGACGCTTCAGCCAATCAGGTTCCTGATAGCCAGAATCCGGGAACCTGATTAGCTGAAACGGCCGTCAGTCTTACCCAAGGAACGCAGGTTGGTTGCGCTCCGAGGATAGACATCCGAGAGCCGGAGGGCGGTACTTGAAAAGCCTATCAGAGCCTCTGGCTTTGATAGGCAGTTTCTCTCAGCCAACCAGCTGCCGCTATTCAGGTAACCGGCGACCTATGTCCGGTTATCTGAAAAGACCAGGTAGCTGGCAACCAACAATAACATACATTCGTGCATATATGCACGAATGTATGTTATTTGCGAGAGGGGGTGGCGCTGCAGCTCCCTCTATAGACGGCCGCCAGAACTGCGGTTAAAATGTAAAAATTACATTTTAGCCGAATAAAAGTTCTTAAAGGGCCATTTTTTTTTGTAACTGCGGGAGGGGGGGGGGGGCAGCACCCGTGCGTCCCTATAGACGGGCCGCCACTGCCCACAGTGGTATTGTATTCTGACAGCAGGGACTCCTCCACTGTCAGATTACACAGCTCATCACTGACAATTTCACAGAATTTTAGTACATGTATATCCAGCTGTTGTTCTTAGCCATTTTTCTCAGGGTATTTAGTAATAACAAATTGTAATTTTGTTGTTTTCAGGCTGTTAGTTGTATTCCAGGTGTTTGTCTCTGTGTATGTAAAGCCCAACTGCAGGAAAATAAAAAAAAATATCCTCCGTAGTGTGGATAGGGTTGCTACCTCATCCCTTTAAACCTAAACACATATGAATTTCACAGGTTCTGATGCTAATTTAATGCAGAAAGGGTACCAAGTGGGTTTAACTACTACCTTAATCAGCCCTCCAGGCCATTTCATGTGGCCCTCGCACCTCAAGCAATGCATCCAGCTTCTTCCCAGCAGCAGTATAAGGAAGGGGGGGTGCACTGTGATGTAAGGGAGAGAGGGGGACTCAACTTCTGATGGTGGAGTAGCTCTTGACATCTAATGTAAAGGGGAGGGGATGCGTTGGACAGATACAACTGGCCCATTTGAGGGCAATCATAATGCTGATGCGGGCCACTATGAAATTTAGTTTGACACCCCTGGACTAGGGTGAAAGCTGTTCCATCCAAGGTAAACTGAAATGTTCACTGTGCACTATTGTTCATATCAATGTAGCACCCACTTGCCTCTAGCACGGATATTGCGCTAAGAAAAAAAAAGAAGTTAGTTGGATTGGGAGAGTTACTTTGCTCCCGGTCATGATTTGTTAGGTTTGTGACCTGTATCGTTCCGGAAAGATCCACTGTCTCGGACTGCATTCTGGGGATGTGAGTCCGTCCCTGGCTGGCAGTGGGAGCCAGAGGGATTTCTGGCGGATGGATTCTTCCTCAGCAGCCAAAGGGAGAGGGTTTTCTCTCGCTGGGCATGCTGGGAGGGGATATATCTGAGAGTCAGGTCATGTGTCGGGGTTCTTCATGCGTCGCCTGCGGGGGGTCCCGCAGTTGGAGTGTGGCACCCACCTTTAGGGTGTGCACGCCCATGGGCCCTGCCAGCGTGGTCCGCCTGGCCAAGTGTTCGGGACCTACAGAGTCTCAGTCGGAGACGAGTCTGGAGGGACCCCAGTGAGTGGCTTGGTTTCCGATGCCGTCAAGAGAATCAGGCACCTGGGCCATAGACAGGTGTGCGCCGATGTCGCTCGGTATGGGAAACTGAGAAAACATTACAGGGAGGGTTTGCTTCATTCAGACAACTGCAAATTATTCAAGTTACACCGGCCTGTGGCAGAGGCCTAAAGGCAGGTCAACGAAGGAGACCTGTTTTCCTCCCTGTCTGTGTCCGAATAACGACTCGAGCAAATCTGTACGCTTGGCAGCTGAGTTATGCTGTGCTCTAATCCAGACTTGACATATTGAGTTTTTTTCTTCATCAACCTGTCTCACTTTCATTGAGTTGATGTTCGGCTATGTTGGCCTGGAATTAAAAATACAGAGAAAACCCTTTATTTACCTGTCTGGACATTCAATTTGTTACTGAATACTTCTGGTGCACCCCTTAGAAAGAAGAAGTGCAACTTAATCTGCCGATCCCATCATCAAACCAGCGGCTCCTTCGGGAGTGAGCGCCACATCAATATTTAAACACATGTTGTTAGAATATTACAGACACAATAGTGTATAGCAAGTGTCAAAACATGTTACAGCTCTACATTTGGTTTGGTGATGACAAATTTACAGCATAGTGAACACATCATATGACTGATGAGGTGGTTGCCTGAAGGCTTATATCATGTGAATTTCCAGTCTAGGCATGAGTTAGGAGATAACATGATGGTTCTCTCACCATGTTTACATGAAACCCCCCCTCCTTACTTGCCAAGTCCTGTAACAATAGCTCATTGGAAGCCTATGAAGATTTCCCCTCCCATCCCATTTGTCATCTGCAGAGCTCAGCCAAGAGTGACTCAGCAAAATATCTACTGCAAAAAGCTGCGCCTGAACTCTGAGCTTTTTTTTTTTTTTTTTGTAGCAAATATCTGCCCAGCTGAAGAGATCATTTAGGATGTGGACATTAAACATTTAAAATTACTGGATGAGGGGTAGGAGTGACCCATCAATAAAATAGAAAAACATTTTAGACATCCTGTCTCCAGATGGGGAAATTTAGGGAAAATCTGCACACACAATGAAATATTTTGATCTGGGGAATTCCCAACACTGCCTGCCTTCGAGCTGGAAATCCCAGAAGAAGAAAAAAGCTAACACTTCAGATACACAGTTTGAATTTGACTCGAAAGCCTCAGACAGATATGTAAGAAAAAAGACTTAAAATACTTTTAACAGTAAAAAACAATATATGGTTAATTATATGCACATCTATTTTGTTTAATTGTTTCAGCTATTTATTTTACAAGTGATGTAGATTTTATAAAGTATTTACATAATGACACCTTTCTTGTATATTATAGTGAATCATATCTCTCAGCACCGAGCTACAAAATTATATCTCAAAAATAACTCTTAAAAACATTAGAGTCACCCAAATAATAAAAATAATAATAAACTCCCCTCAGCCCCCTTAAAGGGGTTGTAAACCCCCTTTGTTATTTAAAAAAAAAAAAAAAACATCATACTTGCCTCTGCTGTGCAGTTCGTTTTGCACAGTGTGGCCCTGATCCTGCTTTTCTGGGGTCCCCCAATGGCGCTCACGGCTCCTCCTTGCATCGGTAAACCCCCTAAGAGAAGCTCTCTCCCAAGGGCTTACCTTGCAGGCACGCTCCAGAGTCCAGCATTTGCGTCCATAGACACAGAATGAAGGACTCGGCCCTGCCACCGGCGTCATTGGATTTGATTGACAGCAGCAGGAGCCAATGGCTGCGCTGCTATCAATCTAACCATTCAAGAGCCAAGAACCCCAGGCATAGGGGTACAGTGCATCTCCGCTGAGGGAACGATCAGGTTTAGGTGAGAAAAATGGGGGGTGGGGGGCTGGTCACTGTCAGGAGTTTTTTTCACCTTAATGCATTAAAGTGAAAAAACATTACTAGCGAAAGTTATGGCATTTCGGCTGAATAATATAATTGGTTCCCTAATCAACAAAGATCAAGTAGGTTTCATCCCTTTGCGCCAAGCTTCAGATAATGTCCGTAGAACAGCCCTATTGATCCAAGCAGCTAAAACTAGACAAATACCTACATGCCTTGTATCACTAGACATCAACAAAGCTTTTGACACGGTATCATGGTCATATTTACATTTCGCTCTACAAAAATGGGGTTTTGGTCCCCACTTTCTACGCTGGGTTTCATCATTATATAATAAACCCAAAGCTTATGCTAAATACACAGGATACAAATCTGAAATGTTTGAAATCAATAGAGGTACACGCCAGGGATGTCCTCTCTCCCTACTCCTATTTTCCCTATTAATTGAACCCCTTGCCCAATCCATTCGTGCAGATCCCTCAACCAAAAGGTATAGAATTAGCAGGTCATCAACATAAGCTTTGCCTATTTTCTGATGACATCTTAATTTTTATTACTTCCCCACATATTACTGCCCCTAATCTTATCAACAAATTAGACCAATTTGCCCGAATATCAGGTTTAAAAATAAATTCACAAAAATCTGCAGCTCTAAATATTTCTTTATCTCCAGATACATTACAGCAAGTGAAAACGTCCCTCCCTTTTACTTGGTCATCTACACACTTCACTTATCTAGGTATTACTCTCACTCCTGATCTCACCGACATATTCTCTGCTAACTATCCCCCACTATTACAAAAAATTACTAATTATGTAAAACAATGGTCTACTCTCCCAATTTCATGGATAGGCAAAATAAATGTCATTAAATTGACTATACTTCCAAAAATATTATACCTTTTTCGTGTTTTACCCATTCCAATACCCTCATACTTCTTTAGAAATCTTCAACGCAAAGCACAAGCATTTATATGGAACTCTCTAAAATCCTGCTTACCCTCACATACTCTATGGGGCTGATTTACCAAGCCTGTGCGCCATGACTTATGCACAAGCAGGAGTAAAACCGTTTTTGACATTTTCATTTACTAAACTGCCTAATGCGCCCAGGAGAGGGCGCACAGCACGCCAGTACAGAGCTGGCGTATGGCATTTATTTATGTAAACATCGGGGATTCGGGCGGGAGTTTATGAGGGGAGGGAGGGGGGGTGATGCAGGGGAAGTGTAGTGACATGTGTTTGAACGTGTGTGGCGGGCCGAATTGAAAGCGAAAGTGACTTTTGAGAAACGATCCCCGTGCGCTTGCAAAGTACGCCAGAACCTCGGAAGGTTCATTTGCATACTGGGCATGCGCAGAGGGAGATTTTAGGGAATGCCGTGCGCTGTGTCAGTACGCCGAGAAATTCTTGGTAAATACCAAGTGGCGTAGCAGTGTTTGCACTGCGTGAAACGGCGCACGGCAATCTCCGAGCTGTTCTCGGGCTGCGCCGACACTGAAGGGGAACTCTGCGCCAAATTTCAAATTTGAAACCGGCGCGGGTTCCCCCCCAGGGCTATAATAGGCTCTCCGGCTTTGGTCCGGAACGTAAGGGGTTAACCCACGCCAAAAATGGCGTGGGGTTCCCCCCCAGATCCGTACCAAGCCTTATCCCAGGCACGCAGTCTGGCCGGACAGGAATGGGGGTGGGGACGAGCGAGCGCCCCCCCCCTCCTGAGCCGTACCCGACCACATGCCCTCGACATGGGGGAGTGTGTGCTTTGAGGGAGGGGGGCACTGCCCCCCCACCCCAAAGCACTCTTGTCCCCATGTCGATAGGGACAAGAGCCTCTTCCCGACAACCCTGGCCATTGGTTGTCGGGGTATGCGGGCGGGAGCCAATCAGAATCTGGGAGCCCCTTTAATAAGGCGGCCCCCAGATTCCGGCCCCCCACCCTATGTGAATGAGTATGGGGTACATGGTATCCCTACCCATTCACCTGGTGGAAAAAGTGTAAACACAAATAAACCACACAAGAATAAAATAATTTATTAGCCAGCTCCGGGGGTCTTCCGCCAACCCACCCCGGTCTTCGCCGCCGCAGTCTTCCGCCGCCGCCCCTTCACCACGAAGCTCCGTGCTTGTGTGGGAGGGCAGCGGGCTTCGAAGTTTTCGGCCGGGGTAAGGGTCGCACATCCCACTCCGGACTTCGAGTCGTTTTCGCCGCCGCCCCCTTCACCATTAAGCTTCCTGCTTATGGGGGAGGGCGGCGGGCTTCTCGTCGCTGTCTTCCGCCGCGGGGTGACACTCGCGGGCTTCTTCAGCGACATCCGCTTCTGCCTGGCTCCGCCGCTGGGGCCAGGGCTTCTTCTTCCATTCGATGTTGACACGGCGAGGTCCGGCGCTGAAATGCCGACAGAGCGGTGGGCACGGACTTATATTGGCATAGGGCGTGGGCGACCCTCACTCCGGCTGAAAACTTCGAAGCCCGCTGCCCTCCCACACAAGCACGGAGCTTCGTGGTGAAGGGGGCGGCGGCGGAAGACGGCGACACAGCGGCGAGAAGCCTGCCACGTCCAAGTCTGGGATGGGATGTGCGACCCTCATCCCGGCAGAAAACGTCGAAGGGGGCGGCGGCAGAAGGCCCGCGGGTGGTGCCCCGCGGCGGAAGACAGCGACGAGAAGCCCGGAGAGTGGTGCCCTCCGGCGGAAGATGGCGAAAGAAGCCCTGGCCTCGGGAGGAGCCAGGCAGAAGCGGAGAAGCCCGAGGTGGGGCGACACCACCATTGTTCTCCGCTGTTTTCGGCCGGCCCCCCCGGATGTGAAAGAGCTTAATTTTGGGGTGGGGGCCCGGCCGAGCATGGCGGAGAGCATCGGTGGGTGTTTCCCCCCCCCCGGCAGAAAACGGCTAGAAGACCGAGGAGTGGCGACGCCCCCGTTGTTCTCCGCCATTTTCCGCCGCCCCCCCCCCCCGGATGTGAAAGAGCTTAATTTGGGGTGGGGGCCTGGCCGAACATGGCGGAGAGCATCGGTGGGTGTCTCTCCCCCCGGCGGAAGGCGGCGGCGAAGACCGGGGAGGGGTAGGTGTACCCCCCCGGCGGAAGACAGCCATCAGACAGCCATCAGCCCGCGGGAGGCAGGAGCCCCCCGCAGAAGGGGTTTCGCCCCCCGTTGTTCTCCGCTGTTTTCGGCCACCCCCCCCCCCCGGATGTAAAAGAGCTTAATTTGGGGTGGGGGCCTGGCTGAACATGGCGGAGAGCATCGGTGGGTGTCGTCCCCCCCGGCAGAAAACAGCGAAGCCCGGGGCCCAATGGGCTGGTGGTGGGGGGTCCCGGCAGAAGACTCCCAGAGCTGACTAATAATTTATTTATTTTTTTCTGTGTGGTTTATTTGTGTTTACACTTTTCCACCCGGTGAATGGGTAGGTGTACGATGTACCCCATACTCATTCACATAGGGTGGGGGGCCAGAATCTGGGGGCCCCCTTATTATAGGTGGCTCTCAGATTCTGATAAGCCCCCCGCCCGCATACCCCGACAACCAACGGCCAGGGTTGTCGGGAAGAGGCTCTTGTCCCTATCGACATGGGGACAAGAGTGCTTTGAGGTGGGGGGGCAGTGCCCCCCTCCCCCAAAGCACACACTCCCCCATGTCGAGGGCATGTGGTCTGGTACGGCTCAGGAGGGGGGGGGGGCGCTCGCTCGTCCCCACCCCCCATTCCTGTCCGGCCAGACTGCGTGCCTGGGAGAAGGGTTTGGTCTGGATCTGAGGGGGACCCCCACGCCGTTTTTTTTTTTTAAGTTTGGTGTGGAGTTCCCCTTTATCCCGGTCCTGTCAGGGGGGAATGCCTGCTCGTCTGTCCATACAATGTATGAACAGCGATCTGTCATTTCCCCTAGACAGTCCCACCCCCTTTACAGTTAGAACACACCCAGGTAACATAATCAACCCCTTCCTCGCCCCTAGTGTTAACCCCTTCCCTGCCAGTGACATTTTTATAGTAAGCAATGCATTTGTATACCATTGGTCGCTAGAAAAATGCCAAAGCTCACAAAAATGTGTCCGCCACAATGTCGCAGTAGCCAGAAAAATCAATGATCGCCACCATTACTAGTAAAACAAAAATATATTCCGAAAAAACCCATAAGACCAACCCCTTCTTATAACTTTTGCCCAAACCAATCAAACGCTTATTGCGATTTTTTGGAACCAAAAATATGTCGAAAAATACGTATCGGCCTAAACTGAGGGCAAAAAGTTTTTGAATATATTTTGGGGGAGATTTATTATAGCAAACAGTAAAAAAGTTGTCTTTTTATTTACAAAATTGTCGCTATATTTTTGGTTCAAGCAAAAATAAGAAAAAACGCAGAGGTGATCAAATACCACCAAAAAAACAAAAACAAAAAAATTTTGTTGGGGGAAAAAAGAGGACGCCAAATTTGTTTGGGGGCCACGTCGCATAACCACGCAATTGTCAGTTAAAAGTTATCCCAATTTATGGCCATAATGTGAAAGATGATGTTACACCGAGTAAATAGATACCCAACATGTTACACTTTAATATTGCACACACTCATGGAATGGCGCCAAACTTCAGTACTTGAAAATACCCATAGGCAACACTTTTTTATTTATTTTCAGGTTACCAGTTTAGATTTACAGAGGAGGTCTAGTGCTAAAAGTATTGCTCTCGCTCTAACGTACGCTATGATACCTCACATCACATGTGGGGTTTGAACGGGGGTTAACACATTTAAGGCCTGCCCACATATGGAAACATCCTTCAAACCACACATGTGAGGTATCATAGCGTGCGTAAGAGCGAGAGGAATACTTTTAGCACTAGACCTCATCTGTAACCGGAAAAAAAAATGCTGCGTGTTCGCTTCTGACTGCGAGCTACTAGGGACAGGGGCGTTTTAATTATTATTATTATTTATGTTTGTTACGTAAAAATTCTATAAGACCTCCCCTTCAGGTTGTAAAGCATCAGTTCAGGGGGACCAAAAAATAAATAAAACACCTCTAATGCTTTCATCCGCCATTGCAGATTTGATTCTGGTAATGCATTTCGAGTGAACTGGGCATGCTCGAACACTTAGAAAAATAAGCTGGGTGTTTGTGCCTGAAAATGACATGCATCTTTCTGAGCATGCTTAGAAAGCTTGTTTTTTGGCTTAGTAATTTAAGGACATCCTTAACAGGTGTAAGCAGTTACAAGTGCACACAAACTAGAGGCTGACATTTCTTCATGTGTTTCCAATTGGTTCATTAGCACACATGTTATAAAAAGCGTGGATAGTGCATGTGTCAGCTGCCCTCAGAGGGGGCAGATTTGCTGGCTGGAAGGAATGGCGGAGCGAAACAGAGATGTTTTGGAGCAAGTTTTGTTTTTTTGATGTTTTGTCTGCTGCATAATTTTGCTAAATGTTTCTCAAGATGTTAATGACTAATGTTTTAATCCTGTGGGTCTATCCTGTTATTTCAAAAGCATGATTTATTTTCCAATTACTGTGTGAAATAAACGTTGGTCTTTTTTGTTTTTAGGTTTTTTTATATTTTTTTTGTGTTTATTTTTAATATTTTGTTTTGCTTTCCTTGTTTTGTGGACCAATAAAATTACTTTCAAATTTTGAAGTTTGTTTTGTGATATTTTTTTCATGCTATGGATTTCAACCGCTGCAGCTGAAATAGTTTGGGCCTAAACCATCAAGTCCCTAGTGGCTCGCACTCAGAAGCGAACACGCATGCAAGTCCCACCCACATATGTTAACACCCTTCAAAACCCACATGTGAGGTATCATAGCATGCGTTAGAGTGAGAGCAATAATTTTAGCACTAGACCTCCTCTGTAACTCAAAAGTGGTAACCTGAGAAAAAAAGTCAAGCGTCGCCTATGGAGATTTTTAATAACGAAGTTTAGCACCATTCCATGAGTGTGCGCAATATGAAAGCGTGACAAGTTAGGTATCTATTTACCCGGTGTAACATTATCTTTCATCTTATCCCTAAAAACTGGGCTAGCTTTACTGCTTTCTTATTTTGTCATTCATGAAACAGTTTTTTTTTTGTAAGCAAAAAAAAAAAAAAAAAACGTTAGATTTTTGGCGCAAATACCGTTGGGAATTTGTAAGAAAAAATGGCCGCCACTTTGTTCCCTAGGGTGTTTGTTAATAAAATATATATAATGTTTGGGGGTCCTGAGTAATTTTAAAGGAAGAAAATATAATTGTTACATGAAGGAGAGAAGTGCCAGAATAGGCGCGGTATGGAAGTGGTTAAAGTGCAACAATAAAAGTTAAAAATTCCTTGAAATTTCGTACCATGGGGGGGGGGGGGGAATCAGGGCCGCCATCAGGAATTATGGGGCCCCTTACACAGCTTCAGGCATGGGCCCCCTGGAGCAGAGAACAAAAAAATAAATATAGAAAAATATATATTAAAAAAAGGGTGGTAGCCATCCGGGGGCCCTGGGGACCACTGGGCCCTTTAATAAAAATAAACCTCTGGGCCCTTTAATGAAAAATAAATAAAAATATCTTGGGAGCTCTGGGCCCTTTAATAAGATGGCGAAAGAAGCCCTGGCCTCGGGAGGAGCCAGGCAGAAGCGGAGAAGCCCGAGGTGGGGCGACACCACCATTGTTCTCCGCTGTTTTCGGCCGGCCCCCCCGGATGTGAAAGAGCTTAATTTTGGGGTGGGGGCCCGGCCGAGCATGGCGGAGAGCATCGGTGGGTGTTTCCCCCCCCCCGGCAGAAAACGGCTAGAAGACCGAGGAGTGGCGACGCCCCCGTTGTTCTCCGCCATTTTCCGCCGCCCCCCCCCCCCGGATGTGAAAGAGCTTAATTTGGGGTGGGGGCCTGGCCGAACATGGCGGAGAGCATCGTGGGTGTCTCTCCCCCCGGCGGAAGGCGGCGGCGAAGACCGGGGAGGGGTAGGTGTACCCCCCCCGGCGGAAGACAGCCATCAGACAGCCATCAGCCCGCGGGAGGCAGGAGCCCCCCGCAGAAGGGGTTTCGCCCCCCGTTGTTCTCCGCTGTTTTCCGGCCACCCCCCCCCCCCCCCCCGGATGTAAAAAGAGCTTAATTTGGGGTGGGGGCCTGGCTGAACATGGCGGAGAGCATCGGTGGGTGTCGTCCCCCCCCCCGGCAGAAAACAGCGAAGCCCGGGCCCAATGGGCTGGTGGTGGGGGGTCCCGGCAGAAGACTCCCAGAGCTGACTAATAATTTATTTATTTTTTTTTTTCTGTGTGGTTTATTTGTGTTTACACACTTTTCCACCCGGTGAATGGGTAGGTGTACGATGTACCCCATACTCATTCACATAGGGTGGGGGGGCCAGAATCTGGGGGCCCCCTTATTATAGGTGGCTCTCAGATTCTGATAAGCCCCCCGCCCGCATACCCCCGACAACCAACGGCCAGGGTTGTCGGGAAGAGGCTCTTGTCCCTATCGACATGGGGACAAGAGTGCTTTGAGGTGGGGGGGCAGTGCCCCCCTCCCCCAAAGCACACACTCCCCCATGTCGAGGGCATGTGGTCTGGTACGGCTCAGGAGGGGGGGGGGGGCGCTCGCTCGCTCGTCCCCCACCCCCCATTCCTGTCCGGCCAGACTGCGTGCCTGGGAGAAGGGTTTGGTCTGGATCTGAGGGGGACCCCCCACGCCCGTTTTTTTTTTTTAAGTTTGGTGTGGAGTTCCCCTTTATCCCCCCCGGTCCTGTCAGGGGGAATGCCTGCTCGTCTGTCCATACAATGTATGAACAGCGATCTGTCATTTCCCCTAGACAGTCCCACCCCCTTTACAGTTAGAACACACCCAGGTAACATAATCAACCCCTTCCTCGCCCCTAGTGTTAACCCCTTCCCTGCCAGTGACATTTTTATAGTAAGCAATGCATTTGTATACCATTGGTCGCTAGAAAAATGCCAAAGCTCACAAAAATGTGTCCGCCACAATGTCGCAGTAGCCAGAAAAATCAATGATCGCCACCATTACTAGTAAAACAAAAATATATTCCGAAAAAAACCCATAAGACCAACCCCCTTCTTATAACTTTTTGCCCAAACCAATCAAACGCTTATTGCGATTTTTTGGAACCAAAAATATGTCGAAAAATACGTATCGGCCTAAACTGAGGGCAAAAAGTTTTTGAATATATTTTGGGGGAGATTTATTATAGCAAACAGTAAAAAAGTTGTCTTTTTATTTACAAAATTGTCGCTATATTTTTGGTTCAAGCAAAAATAAGAAAAAAAAACGCAGAGGTGATCAAATACCACCAAAAAAACAAAAACAAAAAAATTTTGTTGGGGGAAAAAAGAGGACGCCAAATTTGTTTGGGGGCCACGTCGCATAACCACGCAATTGTCAGTTAAAAGTTATCCCAATTTATGGCCATAATGTGAAAGATGATGTTACACCGAGTAAATAGATACCCAACATGTTACACTTTAATATTGCACACACTCATGGAATGGCGCCAAACTTCAGTACTTGAAAATACCCATAGGCAACACTTTTTTATTTATTTTCAGGTTACCAGTTTAGATTTACAGAGGAGGTCTAGTGCTAAAAGTATTGCTCTCGCTCTAACGTACGCTATGATACCTCACATCACATGTGGGGTTTGAACGGGGGTTAACACATTTAAGGCCCGCCCACATATGGAAACATCCTTCAAAACCACACATGTGAGGTATCATAGCGTGCGTAAGAGCGAGAGGAATACTTTTAGCACTAGACCTCATCTGTAACCGGAAAAAAAAAATGCTGCGTGTTCGCTTCTGACTGCGAGCTACTAGGGACAGGGGCGTTTTAAATTATTATTATTATTATATGTTTGTTACGTAAAAAATTCTATAAGACCTCCCCTTCAGGTTGTAAAGCATCAGTTCAGGGGGACCAAAAAATAAATAAAACACCTCTAATGCTTTCATCCGCCATTGCAGATTTGATTCTGGTAATGCATTTCGAGTGAACTGGGCATGCTCGAACACTTAGAAAAATAAGCTGGGTGTTTGTGCCTGAAAATGACATGCATCTTTCTGAGCATTGCTTTGCTTAGAAAGCTTGTTTTTTGGCTTAGTAATTTAAGGACATCCTTAACAGGTGTAAGCAGTTACAAGTGCACACAAACTAGAGGCTGACATTTCTTCATGTGTTTCCAATTGGTTTCATTAGCACACATGTTATAAAAAGCGTGGATAGTGCATGTGTCAGCTGCCCTCAGAGGGGGCAGATTTGCTGGCTGGAAGGAATGGCGGAGCGAAACAGAGATGTTTTGGAGCAAGTTTTGTTTTTTTGTTGATGTTTTGTCTGCTGCATTAATTTTGCTAAATGTTTCTCTCAAGATGTTAATGACTAATGTTTTAATCCTGTGGGTCTATCCTGTTATTTCAAAAGCATGATTTATTTTCCAATTACTGTGTAAATAAACGTTGGTCTTTTTTGTTTTTAGGTTTTTTTATATTTTTTTTGTGTTTATTTTTAATATTTTGTTTTGCTTTCCTTGTTTTGTGGACCAATAAAATTACTTTCAAATTTTGAAGTTTGTTTTGTGATATTTTTTTCATGCTATGGATTTCAAACCGCTGCAGCATCAAACAGCTGAAATAGTTTGGGCCTAAACCATCAAGTCCCTAGTGGCTCGCACTCAGAAGCGAACACGCATGCAAGTTCCCACCCACATATGTTAACACCCTTCAAAACCCCACATGTGAGGTATCATAGCATGCGTTAGAGTGAGAGCAATAATTTTAGCACTAGACCTCCTCTGTAACTCAAAAGTGGTAACCTGAGAAAAAAAGTCAAGCGTCGCCTATGGAGATTTTTAATAACGAAGTTTAGGCACCATTCCATGAGTGTGCGCAATATGAAAGCGTGACAAGTTAGGTATCTATTTACCCCCCGGTGTAACATTATCTTTCATCTTATCCCCCTAAAAACTGGGCTAGCTTTACTGCTTTCTTATTTTGTCATTCATGAAACAGTTTTTTTTTTGTAAGCAAAAAAAAAAAAAAAAAACGTTAGATTTTTGGCGCAAATAAACCGTTGGGAATTTGTAAGAAAAAATGGCCGCCACTTTGTTCCCTAGGGTGTTTGTTAATAAAATATATATAATGTTTGGGGGTCCTGAGTAATTTTTAAAGGAAGAAAATATAATTGTTTACATGAAGGAGAGAAGTGCCAGAATAGGCGCGGTATGGAAGTGGTTAAAAGTGCAACAATAAAAGTTAAAAATTCCTTGAAATTTCGTACCATGGGGGGGGGGGGGGGGGTGGGGGGGGGGGCGGGGGTGGGGGGGGGGGGGGGTGAGGGGGGTCTGGGGGGGTGGGGAATCAGGGCCGCCATCAGAATTATGGGGGGCCCTTACACAGCTTCAGGCATGGGCCCCCTGGAGCAGAGAACAAAAAAATAAATATAGAAAAATATATATTAAAAAAAGGGTGGTAGCCATCCGGGGGCCCTGGGGACCACTGGGCCCTTTAATAAAAATAAACCTCTGGGCCCTTTAATGAAAAATAAATAAAAATATCTTGGGAGCTCTGGGCCCTTTAATAAAAAATAACTAAAAAAATATCTAAACAAAAATAACATGGGGTGGGAGCTGTGGTGGCTCAACGTGAATGGCACTGCGCTGACAAGTCGTTCACCTCTACAGCCAAGGGTTCGGATCCCGGTCTCGGCTACATTTGAATTGAGTTTGGTGGTCTCAGCCCGGCTCCCGGTGGGTGTGCTATGCAAGGTACGCCTGTGCTTAGTATGCCCACCCCCCCAAAAAAACACCACACTTGCACGCACACGAAATTGGTTTAACACGCACACAATTTGGCCATGAAGTCTCCTAAAATAAAGAGAGGCGAAGGACCTACAGGGCTGGCTGGGTGGGCTAGACTCCCTCATAGGGGGAGTCCCTCTGTCCCATCGGGCTCCCAAGTGGAGCAGGTAGGGTGGGGTGAGTGGGAGGCCCCCCTCACACCTGCCATTGCCACCGGGGGCATAGAGAAGGATGGCGATTGCCTCCAGGGGGAGGTCTGCCTACTCCCAACTCCTGCAGTCCGGCTCCTCTCTCTCGATTTCACGCACAAAATACACTTTAAAAAAATAAATTAAAGAAAAAAAAACAACCTGGGGAAAATATAAAATGTTTATAACATTTTTATAAGCAAAAAGGTTGTCATCTGGGGCCCTCTGGGCCCTTTCATAATAATATTTCTATATATATATATATATATATATATATATATATATATATATATATATATATATATATATGTTAAAAAATAACAAAAAAAATATAAAAATATATAATTGTTTGTATTTTTTTTTAAAAGGGGGGGGGGTTGTCATCTGGAGCCCTGGGGATCTCCGGGCCACTGGGGACCTCCAGACCCCTAAAAAATAACATTGGCCCTTTAATAACAAAAAAATATGGGGGGTTGCCACCCGGGGCCCTGGGGACCTCCGGACTGCTAAAAAAAAAAAATTCCAAAAATTGTCCCTTTAATAAAAAATAATAAAAAAATAAACTAAAAAAAATATATATATAAAAAAAAAAAAGAGGGGGGTTACCATCTGGGGCGCTGGGGGGCCTCCAGGCATCTGGGCACCTCCGGACCCCCGGGCCCCTTACAGGTGTACTGCCTGTACCCCCCTGATGGCGGCCCTGGGTGTAATGTCAGCATGTGAAAAGTGACATTCTGAAGGAAAAAAGGGTCATTGATGAGGACAAGGGTCTCTTCCCCACAACCCTTGCCCGGTGGTTGTGGGGGTCTGCGGGCAGGAGGCTTATCGAAATCTGGAAGACCCCTTTAACAAAGGGGCCCCCCCAGATTCCGGCCCCCCCCTGTGTGAAATGGTAATGGGGTACACTGTACCTCTACCATTTCACCAAAAAAAAAAAAAAAGTGTCAAGGGTTAAAAACGACAAGAGCCGGTTTTTGACAAGTCCTTTATTATCTTCTTTCTTTTTCATTTCTTCTTTCCTTCGGGTTTCTTCCTCCTCCTTCTTCTTCCTCTGCTTCTGTCTTGGGTCTTCTATTCCCGCATCTTGACCGGCGTGTTCTTCCATCTTCTTCTCCTTCCGCTGTCCTTCCTCGTCCGCATCTTCTTCTTGTTCTTCTTTTCGCCGGAGCCGCCGCTTCCAATTGAAATCCCCGCTGTCTGCCGGACCAAGCGCGCCCCCTCTGACGCCACGGGCAAGCTCTTAGGAGTGTGCTGCAAGTGCTCAGATTTCGATAAGCCTCTCCTGCCCGGCAGACCCCCACAACCACACCGGGCAAGGGTTGTGGGGAAGAGACCCTTGTCCTCATCAACATGTGGGACAAGGTGTTTTGGGGGGTTACCCCAAAACACCCTCCCAATGTTGAGGGCATGTGGCCTGGTGCGGTTCAGGAGAGGGGGGGGGGGGCGCGCTCTGTCCCCCCCCTCTTTTTCTGCGGCCCGGCCCAGGTCAAACGTGCTCGGTTTAGGGTCTGGTGAGGATTTTAGGGGGGACTCCACGCCATTTTTTTTTAATTTGGGGGTGGAGGTTCCCCTTAAATTCCACACCAGACCTGAAGGGTCTGGTTATGGATATTTGGGGAGAAACCCCACGTCATTTTTTTTTTTAAATTAACGGCGGGGTTCCCCTTAATATCCATACCAGACCTAAAGGGTCTGGTTATTGAATTTGGGGGGACCCCCCACGCTTTCTTTTTTTATGAATGAATTCTCCTGCAATTGCCGGAG